>JAPYZL010034447.1:0-15836 GCA_030522825.1 Platygaster orseoliae | reverse complement strand
AAAAAGGTTTTTTTTTAAATAAATTTATTCATGACAAATAATTGTAATGAATTTTTTGTTGAATTTGTCCGGATTTTGGTGGCGCACCCTGTATATAAAATATTTTCATGCAAAATTTCTCCTTTCTTGTTTTCTTCCAAACTATATGGACACCTTGTTTAGTATGCGATGCAGTTCAGCATGCATACTCGTAGATAGAAAAACTGATAAATACCTTAGATCTGTACGGATCTTGAGGCATGTGACTGTTAAAAACCTGCGAAAAAGGAAATGACCAGCAATTATACAAGGTTTTCAAATATCGTCAAATAAAACCAGATTTTACAATTTGAAAATAAACGTACAGGACTCGCTGGTGTGCGCGGCCAACCAGGACTGCTCATGTCTGGATATTCTTCGTGGATTGAATTAATACTCGCCGCGCCAGGAGAAGGAATGGTGCTCTGTGGTGTTGTCGGATGACTATGGTAACTACCCATCATCTCCTTTCGTACCTTTGGTGTAAACGCTGGATCTTCTCCAGAGGCTTTAACAGAAAAATGAATTCATCAAACATCCAATCATTTTTTGACATAAGATTTACCCCTAAAAAACAAATCCACATCCCGAAGTTTTTCGAAAAAATGAAATATCAGATAATTTGAGGCAAACTTGTAAAAGATGATTGAAAACGATTTCTGAAAGTAATTGTGAGTTGACGAATTTTTAATTTTTTTGGAATGCTATGATGAAAAACGTGATATTATTAATTGACTCTCCTAGTGATTTTGATTCTTATAAAAGCCTTACAAAATTTTTAATATGAAATATTTCTTTTGAACAATTTTTTCTGTACAAAGTCTTATAAAAATACTTGTTTCACAAGAAATTTCTATAGTTAACATTTTTTTCAAAAAAATTTCTTTTTAAATTTTTCAGGCTTTCTGTATTTTTTACTTTCAGTTGATAACTATACTGACATGCTCAGAGCCAAAATGAAACAAGTGAGTGACAGATTTATGTGAATCTTCATATTTTCTATTATTGTTCTATTTTTGGCTCTGAGCATGTCATATTTGCAGAGTTTACTTTATTCTTTGTGTTCAATGTTAATATTCTTTGAATATAGTTATAATATATAAAAATTCACAATTTTTTAAAAGATTGTGAAATTTCTTATACAAGGTGTCCAGTTATTTCCAGAAACAGAATTCACGGACATTTCCCGGGTGATTTTCTCATATTATTTGTATGGAATATTTTATAGAAAAAAAAACCATAACTATAACGAAACACACTGTAAAGTAACTATTTACAGATACTTTTTTATTAAACAATTTTTTTTTTCGTTGATTGTCTATTATTTTATTATATAATTTTATAGTCTTTTAAGGAAATACTCTCTGTGTAGTTTGTGAGTATTTTATGAATTCCAAGTGTTTTTAGTATTTTTGTAAATTGTGAAGAGTTCTGAAATTTTATGCTCTTGAAGCTAAAAATTACAGGATTTTTTATATTTTTATAGATTTTTCAGAAATTAATTTCTACATAGAATTTCAGTATTTCATAGATTTCTATTATTACACTGTGTGAAAAAATTCAAGTCATTAAAATAAGCTGGCATGAAATTAACAAGAGAATCAAAACTACATTTGATGACACACGCGTCTCAGGGTTTTGCTAAATTATCTCAATTAAAGTTGTTTATTTAACATTTAAGGTGCGAGAGAGACAGCTCAACTTGTGCAATGTGCTAAAAAGAGAAAAAAATAGAAATATTCGTTGAATAACTAAAAAAAAAAAAAAAAAAAAAACCGAGACATCTTAAAATGTGGTCTAGATTCAATTTTTGCTATCATTTTCCCAGCTCAAATTTTGTATTGCACGGTGTTATCAGTCTCTAGTATTTTTTAGCATTTATCAATTTTTGTAGCAATTTGTAGGATTTTTAGAGATTTCTTATATTATCCAGAATTTGATGATCTTAACTTAAAAGTTTCATAGATTTCTATCTCTTTCAGCATTTTTTGTATCATTTCAATATTTATACAATTCAAAGAATTTTCTGATATTTTCGTGGATTTCTGTATAGATTTTTAGAATTAGGTTCTCAAGGATTTTAAGTTATCTAGATTTTTGGTAATTCATGGATTTCCAAGAAAGCTTTGCCAACATGGATTTTGAGTGTTTATAAATTTATGGTATTTTTTTCATATTTATCAAATTTTTGTTCTTCTGTGGATCGCTATTTAGATTTCTGGAATTTATACTCTTGATTTCAAAGTAAATTATATTTTACGTATATGAAAGGATTAAAAAAAAACTGCTTATACATCAATTTAGAGAACATTCTGGTATTCAAATGAATTACTGTATAGATTTCTAGAATTCAATGCTTTTGTATTCAAAATTTTATAAAACTAATTAGAGTATATTAAAGATATGTTATTTATACTTCTTTTCATATTTGCCAACATTCATCAAATTTGGTCCAATTCTCTACTTTTTTAATACATTTTTAATATTTTGCATTTTTTTTACATTCATCACATTTTGTAGGATTTTCTAGTTCTTTTGTGGATCACTACTTAAATTTCTAGAATTTGATATAACGAAATTTTATTTGATGATGGAAAACACTGTAAAAACTTTTGGAACGTTTTTTCGGCCATTTTGTACGTGCTGAACAATCTTCCATCTACTTTTTGCGTGTAAATTCAAGTAAAATTCCCGGAGGCTGGACACCCTTTTATAAAAGTTCCAGTTCATAAGAAATGTACGGGGCTAAAATATTTCCTATAAAAAATTTTTCTTACAAAGTTTTCATTAGAAAAACGTAATCCCAATAAAAAATTTCTGATTCAAGAGTTTTGTCATTAAAAAAAAAAAAATTAAAAACCCCTAGGGCCTTTTAAACTTACCAGCTGATGCATTGGACAGCGTTGATTGTTGAGACCCTTCGTCTAAGGAGGTTCCATCGGGGCCCGTCGTTATGACGGATGTGACAGTGCCACTTGACGACGACGTGACGTTGATACCCGTTGTACCCGTGGCGGTCGTCGTGATGCCGCCATCGTTGGACGACTCTGTAGTGAGATCAGCTGTGGAGCTATGGCTAGTGGACGTTGGTGGGGCGTGAGAATTGGGCGTTGTGCTTGGAGGGGGCATGGGACTACCGCCAGGTTCTTGATTGAGGGGCGGCGTCGCGGCTGGGGGATGAGAGTGCGAAGACGGAGGTGGCGGGGGCGGCCCCGTCACAGAGCTTGTTGGCGGAGGTGGTCCCATGGAACTCGTCGGAGGTCCCATGTTACCCATACCAGGTGGTACCATTCCCGAAGCTCCGCCACTACCGCCGTACACTTGGGGAGGGCCTGGGCTTGGCGGCATACCCGGTGGTACGCTATTGAAGCCCATCTTATGCTGCTTACAAAAATCCAACACATTAACATCTCTGTTCCAGAAAATATAATATAATAACTTGATCGAAACATTGATATGTTTTGAATTTAGCTACTTTCACTTCGTTTTTTCAATAGTGTACTGAAAACTGTCAACAACTATGAATAAATCGTTTTACATCCATCATTTTACAAAAAAACGAAAAAAATTTTTTAATATAATTTATTTTAAACTTTTTTCAGGTAGCAAAAAAGTTTTTGTTTACTACTGAAATTTGGAGGTTGAAAATTTTAATATTTTCCTCTACAACTTCTATTCTAATTTCTATAAAATAAAGTGAAAAATTTGCCTGATAGAGTAATTTTTTTTTCACTACTTTTTGTTTCATTCAAACAACTAAGGTAAATAAAAATTATAAATTTATTATAAACTTATTTGTTCTCTTGGAGCAAACTGTTAATCAACTTTTGTTTTGTAACAAAATGTTAAGCTGTCCAACCAATAGATTAAATTTGGAGAAAAATGTTGCATTTTAGTTATATCAAGACAAGTCCAAATACATAAATGTAAAAATTTATAGTAATATTTGTCACTAAATAAACAAAACCTTATCAAATATTAAGATTTCTAGAAAGCCCCAATAAAGGATCGAATACTTGGACTATGAAAAATACATCTGTTTGATTATTTTTCCCTTCCACAATAGCTCTGGGAGATCAGTTCTCATTAAATAATACTTACAATTTCATTTTGATAAATGAAATGTTTTTGTCATATTCTTTATTGTGCAAAATAGATAATGAACTTACCGGGTAAGGAGGATATTGCACCAAATTGTTGGGCCTGACAGGTTGATATTGGTTGTTAGGCGAAGGTTGAGAGTTTGTTGGCTGTGGTGGATAACCTTGAGGGAACTGCATATGCGGTCGTGGAGGCAGCGGGTAGTTACCCTGTGCTGAGTATCCAGCGCCAGGCTGAACACCTGCACCTCCCCCCGGAGTATACCCCATGGCGGAACCCATAGGGTTCATGCCGCCAAGGCCTCCTGGTCCAGGGCCTTGCTGAACTACACCTGGACCGCTGCTGTTCATTTTATAATTGTGCATGTGCGATGCAGGACCCAGAGGTTGTTGATATCCTCCTGTAATAATAAATTGAATCAAATATTATATTAAATTTTTAATTTCAACATTTTCAATAATTTAAATGGACAATTCTTTTGTTGGTATGTTACACTGTAGTTAAGTTAATAATTTTAAGTCATTTACAATAGAATCAAAAAGATCTTTCAACAAATAATAGTAGATTTAGTAAAAATTTTTCATACAGCTGACAAATCCAATTTTCATCCGTGTTGGTATGTTACATGTTATGGAAATCGTTTCAGACCAAGCTACAAATCGTGCAAAACTCTGCTCCTCTGGTGTGTATTTTGTTGTATTATTATTATTATTTTTGTTGTTGTAAGAGTTCACCCTATTATTTATAGATAACATTGCCCCTGCTGAATAATTACAAGAAGTTTTGATTGTTATAATATTTAATTAAAAAAAAAATTATTAGTGGAAGGTTGAAACATTTTTTTTTGCAAATAAAATACTGAAAGGTTTTTTTTCAACGCTTAGATACAAAATTGTTATTTGACTTTGTTAGGTCAGTACATTATGCAAAAAATTATGAAAAAAGTATGAGAACATAAAATGAATATGTATTGCCTCGAAGAATCAAAAAATGAAAGTTTAAGAATGTTCCTTGAAAGATGTGAGATATGACACCATTTCTTTTTTAATATTTTAAGGGTAATATTGAAAAAAAAAATTTCTTATGTGATTTCTGATTTCTGTGGAATTGCCCAAATGGACATTCCTCAATTGCCGTTATTTGTAAAGAGAGAGAGTGCTGAATTTTTTTATAACAGTGCTGATTATTGGCTACTTTTTCAAATTTGTAATTTGAAAAAGAAAATTGACGTATTATTGAAATTTCTTATACCTTGAGTCGTCATTGGGGAATGACTCATTCGTGCTGGTCCACTACCATCAGACTGGCTGCTTGAGGGCCGTGGAGGCATCTGAACGTTTTGCTGACCTGTGTATTTCAAATCCATCGCGATTTACAAAATGATCAAACATATAATTAATGCTGATGACAAATTAGAGCAACTATAGATTTTAAAAAATGAATCATCTTTCAGGAATAATCGTTTTCTTTTTTGGAAGATTTTTGATGTCTGTCAAATTCCTTTTTTTTCCATGTTTATCCTAGTTGTATTGCAATGTAATTTTTCAACTGATTCTGCAAAACTCTAAGTTGTTTGAGTCACGTTTTACCATGTTATTGTAAACGTTGCTTTTGTTTCAGATTTGATGCGTTCAAATCAGTTTCAATTAAGTGATTGAGTAGAAATGAAACATGCGTGCCAACATTTGTCAAGTTTAAAATCACATTTGTAAATGGTTATGTTAATAATAAAGCTTATAAGTATTTACACAATGGAGAATTTTTATTAACATTGCACTGATAGTGAATATGACGTTTTTTAATTGATGCTTGAATTTATGTATTTTTACTCTTTTTGCAAGGAATGACTAACATTTCTTTATTTACAACGAATAATTCAAATATGCATGAAAAACAATTCTCTGCATATTATAATTCATGATTTTTATGACTATGAAATATATCAAGTTAAAATCAAGAAAATAATTTTGCAAGTTGCAAATACTGAATGATATATTAGACCTGTGAATTTTTTCTCAAGTTTTTTATTTTTACTCTTAATTCAAGTCCAATCGATTCTGAAAATTCAAATAAAAATTTTCTATATTCTAGACAATTTTAAATTTAATTAATTAAAACTATGACTATCATAAAAATTTATTTTCAATTGAATTGAAAAACAGTCTTAATCAAAGTAATAAGTCAAAAAAATGCAACTTGCAAATTTATATTTATTTATGAGGAATTATGAGGAGTGAAATTTGAAAGCAGTAAAAATTACGGAGCAATTTTTTTTTCAATAATGAAAGTTCTGTGTAAAACTATTTGTTTCACATTGATGATTCACAATAAAAAAAAAATCTTACCAACGGCAGGGGACATCGAGCGAGAACCATTGGACCCTGTAGGCGAAGGGGTTGGCCTCATCCCCTGAGAATTTGGAGTTCCAGGACCAGCAGGTCCATTCGAGCTGTCGTTACTATTTTGTCCAGACAATTCCTGAAAAAAAAAAAAGAAAACAATGATACAACCTTCCTTTTTGAATGACAATCATAAATTTTATCAAGATTTTTACACTTGTAAAATGTTAACTTGATTCCTCAATGGACATTCATAATAATTTATGTCTGTCAACTTAAATATAATGAAAATGGCCAAGATTCCAACCTACAAGCAAATTTCAACTTGGGAGGTCATTGCATTTATATCTCTACTGTCTTCAAGATGTTACCTTCATAATTAGAATCCTCTTTAAGATTTTCATGAAAAAATTGTATTGAAAGATGGTAGCGTCCTGATCACACTGGCAATATTACAACTTGTTTTACAATACTGTTTTTTAAATAAAAAATCACCAAAGTTTACATGTAGTTTTATGAGTGGAAGCAGTTTTCTCACATTTTTAACTATACTGCATTTAGGATTTTGTTAAAAATTTTATTATCTGCACATAATAACTTACTTTATGAAACACTTCAGTCAGAATTAACTTTTACAATACCGTTTTTGAAAAAAAAAAAAAATAATAAAATAAAATAAAAATGCAACCAATTCGACACTTTCTGCTTAAATCAAGAAACTTGACAACAAACACATCAGTGCACGACTCATGTAATATGCTACCATGTATAATGCACAATGCAATGTTGCCACTACTGAAAATAATGCCTTAATAACTTGAAAAATTTTTTTTGAACTTGTTGATTCTATTATAAGAATTCGTATTCAACCAATGAAAAAAAAAAAAAAAAATTCTTTTCAAAATATTCCACTTTCTCAACACATTATTGTCCCAAATAATTTTGTCACATATGAGCCGTTGAGAGCAAAAGACATCTGCATCTTTTCTGTCTCTTGTTTGTCTTTTGCTCTCAACCGCTCATATGGAATAAGAAACAAAATTATTTTTTACTAGTCAAATTGCAATTCATTTGCACTTATTTTTCATTTAATTCCTCATGGCAACAGTGGCAGTCAATATATTCTTTTAGTGAAAGTAATTGATATTCTGCAAATTTCAATTAGCTTTCATTTTTCATTGCCATCAATAATTATTTCACAGAAAAGATTAGATAAAGGAATAATGTGCCCTCTTTCCAGCTCTACCTTGCAAAATGTTTATTTTTCCAACGGTTTCTTTTTTTTCAATTTCCCAAATTTGCAATGAAGCTCAGTATTTATCAATTAAAACGCTCTCAGCCATGCTTTTTATAGACAAAATTTTATAAAAATTATCTTCAAATTATTAAGTTTCTGAATAAAGTTTTTTTTGTAGAAATCATATATAATAAAATGTAAAGAACAAATTTTTCCAGTTGCTTTTCAGTTTTTTTTGTTGTAACAATAAACTTTACACGCTTTCAACAGAATATTCAGCGCAATCTTTCTGATGAGAAATCAAGAATCAAGGTTTTTTTCTCATTTAATATTGAACGTTTGGAACTTGAGAAACATTTTATAATCACATTTTAAAAATCGATAAGACCATTTCTACTGAATACATATTGACTAGATCTATGATAATTATAATGAGGTAGCATTTGCTCTATAATAAATTTAACACAGTTTTTATTCTCAGTAAAAAATTGTAAACAAACACAATAATGATAAAAATTGATAAAACTACCAAATTTTTAATTAATATTTTTTCAAAGTATCGCATTATTGTATACATTTTTTTTTTAATCTAGAAAAAACTATGCATCGTTATTACAACTAATAATTGAGCTGTTGAGAGAAAAAGACAAACTAGAAAGAGATAGAAAACATGGAGTTGCCGCTCTATCTGTTTCTTATACTAGTTTGTCTTTTGCTCTCAACCGCTCAATTTTGAATAACTTCAAATAACCAACTGAATTGAATAATAATTTACATATCAATTAACACATCAATAAACTATTTTTTATTTTTACCTAGAAAATAAATAGCTTTTTACTTTACCTAATGTTACATTAAGTTTGGAAAGATCACCTTTATTTTGATATTATTATTTTATTATTAGAGTAATTAAAAAAATTACTTTCCTATTATTTTTGCAAATATCATCAAAACTTCTGTTTTTGCGTAAAAATATGGCAGTTATAACTTGAGACCTTAATATAAATGTAGTCCAAATTACACTTTTTTCTAAGAATAACCTGGAAAAAATTTTTTTCATTTTCTAAATTTTATTATTACCTTACAATCTACTTTAAGAAAAGTAACTAGACATATTATTGTGGAAAATTGAATGCTCCACAAAAAAGATTCCTTATGATTTTTCATCAAGTCCAAAATTTATTCGAAATTAAAGTTAAATTCTTCACAAATTTGACTGTTTTCAATGTATTACAGCAGAATTAACAGTTTGTTTAAAAATGTCTATTAAAAGCTTTTTGCAATAATAACGCATTCAATACTCTTCCAAACAATTTTTTATATCGATCAGCTTACAAATCCTAGTTTTTTTTTGTATTTGTTGAACTGTAAGTCAAGAAATATTTTTCAAGCGGTTGAAAACTTCACGTAAGTTGCAAAAAAATGGATTTTTTAACAAATTTAATTACTTTACTGATACTTATAATTTTTTCCCCTGTATTTCTACAAATTTCTCTCAAATTGTAACTGTATTATATTTTTATTGTAACAGTCGAAATAACTTTTCACATTATTGCAAAGTACTTGTAATAAATACAGTTTTTGTTGTAATATTGAAAATGAACATAGTATTCTAAATATACATACTCAGATTACTGGAAAAATTAAGTGAAATATTTGATTTAACAAAATTTTCTTTGAAAAAAAAAAACAAAACAAAACAAAAGTGATTTTTACTAAAACGTTTCATCAAAAAGTTATATTATTCCAAGGAATAGTTGAGCAATATTTTTAAAAAGACAAAATTTAAGATGGACACAAATATTCGATGAATCGAACTTTGATCTCGAAAAAATTTTGAATTAGCAAAGAACGAAAAATCATAAGAGATCTTTTTAATACAAAAGATTATAAGTTAGAAATACAAATCAGAAAGTTCAATAATTTGGTTTTGTTTTAAACGAAATGTAATTCGGTATATTATTATACTTTATTTTCATAGAAAATACAAAAATGCGATGCGGACTATATTAATGTTAATATTGAAGACTAATTTTGACATTAAAATGGAACTTTTTAGTCTGTTTGCAAGATAACAAAATTTTTTTGCTTTCAAAATTCAATGATATATAAAAATTTACTGAACTTCGACCTGACTTCCATTTTCAATCTAATAATTTTGTAAATAAGTCATGTATAGTGTCATTTTAATCTCAATATTTTTCTTTAAATCCAAAATAATTATCTTAAAATGCAATCATTACCATAAATTATTTTAACATATGCTTAATTCACCCCAACAATCATAGTAAAAAAATCCATAAATCCAACCACATGTCAGGTTTTTCTCTCAATTAATTCACTAATTTAATCACGTACCTCTCCATAAAATAATTCACAAATCGTTGCAAAATCAATACCAAAACATTTTCATTATTTTCTAACATTTCCTAATCACCAACTCCTGATAAAAAAAAAACCAAAACCCACGACCGCGCTAAATTGTCATATGTTCAACTTCCCTGCCATCAACCAAAAGTCGATACCCCCCGTCCCCGCACCTCCCGCTGACCATAACACACGATAATCACCACGGGAAATTCCCAAAACAAAATTTCCGACCCCGTAAAATCCAAAAATACACGATAAGCAAGCCTGCGAAACTTGGGTCATACTCTGGCCACGATCGACGTTAGGCGAAACTCACCTAAAGCTGCCAACGGGTAAAACCCCCCTGGCATTAGCGCAAATTCGCGTAAACAAAGCCAGCCCGCGAAAATGGAACGCCGAACGTTTCGCGCACTGATAATGTCAATAGTGACATAACACAGCGGACAAGGCGCTCGTTGTCTCGCTCACTCTTTTCTCATGGGTGAGTTCTACGCACCTACACACACACACACACACACATACAACGTACACACATACACAAACTAGCGACCGCGCGAAAAATTACTGCACACTTACAATGTGGTGTCGTCGTCCCCAACGACTCCCCCGTCCTCGGCGAGTCGTCTACGTCCAGGCTAATCTGGCACATCCTCCGAACACACTGAATATCCCCATTACTTTTCCGCTCCCTCTCTCCCTATTATTATCATCACTCGCGCATCCTCAAACGCACCATTCACGCGTATCCTCACTTATTCCAGAAAACAACACACGCAGCACCGATATTCCAGCACTTTACGGATAATCCCAAAGTTCGATGGAAAATTTACTTTTGCACGACGTACATCTTGGGAGCATTCGCAGGAAAAGCTTTCGAGTATGTGTGCGTGCGCTGCTGCTGTGCCACATGTGTGTGTATACGTGCTCTGTGCAAGAGTAATAAGTGAAAAAGAGAGAGAGACTACGCGCGTTACGCCCATTGGTCGGGAAACCACGGGCGGGTGTCGATTGACGGAAAAACCACGGCCGCAAGCAGCCCGAGTTAAAGCGTTTTTCCGTGGATGGCGATATTCGCCCGAAGGCGACGTAATTCGCTTTTTCTCTCTTCTTGCTCCGAGAAAGGGAAGGAGAAAGACAGAGAGAGAGAGAGAGAGAGAGAGAGAGAAAAGCGGCCTCGGAATCGACGCTACTGCTGCTGCCCATTATATTAGTGTGCGCACGCATACTCGTAACCTGAATTTCTATCTCGTTTTTACCTTGTACCTATTAATCCGTCTATCCTTCTCTTTCTATCCCTTTTCCTCTCGGATTCTTCCGAAAATGTGCATCATTTTCTCTTTGCAATAAAAGGGAGAATCGAGAAATTTTTGCTGTACGCGACAAGATATTTATAATTTCGAAACGAGTTTTGCACTACGTGTCATGAGTTCAACAGATTTCAATTTCAAGGCGTTCTTGCTGTAAAGCGTTCTTTCTCGTGGCGCGGCGAGCATTCGTGCTTCATCGGTAAACGTTCGGGAATTTTCGCGCGTTGCCGCAGAGCGCGCCAACGGGAAAACATGCTGTATTCGCACATTTTTTTGTTTTGTTTTCGAATTTGCGCTGCGTGACGGCGATCGACGTTTTTAGCGTCTTTCGAAAACATGTTGCTAGTTGAAAAATAATTGTAGCGTTATCGTCAGGTTTTTTCGAGATAATTTCGACATTTTCGGAATTTGAATTTGATTACGAATATGTAATAGTAATTTATAGGTCAACAAAAACTCTTTATTTGATGTTGATGTTTTCTCTATTTATTTTGCGATAAAAAAAATTCTTGCATAATAATGCCGGAAATAAATTGTTTATCATTGCCATGAAATGATTTTTCATAAATTACATGCTTAATTGAAAAAACACTGAAATCAGGTAAATATTTTTTCATAACTTAAAGATGATTGTTACATTCCCTTGATCGTTGCATGAACTTCACATTATTTACATATTTTTTTAAAATAATAAACGAGATTGGTATTTCAAGCGTCAGTGAGAAATCTGACATTCCTGGGTAAAATACGCAACATCCTTTTTTTTGAATATTTGAAAAAATCATCACAATTTTGAAAATGACTCAGAACATTTAACATAAATATTTGTTTACTATCAATGGTCAAATGTTCTGCATCTTCACTCTAATCAACATGGTTTATTGTTTATTTTCATTGAATACTTGAATAATGAATTTCATAATGAAATTCATGTTTTGAATGAGCTAGGAACGAAATTTCTATGATAGTTATTAAATAACGCTCCTTAATTATGATTAATATTTTGGTATTTTTATCAATTTCAGTCTAAATTTCTAAAATTCTATATTCCAGATTTCAAAGTTTCTTCGATTTTCAAGATTTTCGTAAATTCTAATTTTTTTCATTAACCACTGGGTCAAAATCAAATTTCACTTTTTTATGTTATCCAAGCCAAAAATTTACAATTGTGATTCTTCTAAATTTTTGAGTTAGTGAATTTAAGAATCTTGAATTCAATTTAAATTTGAGAATTCTACCTATTAAAACTCTATTCAATTTATAAATTGAAAAGTTTTGTTTCAACGATTGCTAGTATTTTTTATTGTTGTGTATTTAAATTTTCTTAAAATTTATATTTAAATTAAAATTATATTCAAATTCTCTCTAAATCTGAGAACGATTAGAAAACCATTTATTACTTCCTCTAGATTTCAATAAGTACATTTTCAATAATTTTTACCTATTTTGTTTTTTGTTTCTATTCTTATCTTTACTATTCACTTCATTTAAAAAAATCATTATCGTTAAGTCAACGCATATTTTTGTTATCTTTTGTATTTTCATTGATTTTGTAGTTCACTATTCCTATATATTTTTTTTTTTTACATGAAATAAGAAATATAATTTTATTTGTATTTCGCTCCAAAAGATCGTGAATAATAGAAATTTCTATGATTTATTCTAGGATTTATAAGTGACAAAAAATTTTTTCTTGTAACGAAAAAATGAAAATCGACCAAAATTATTTGAATATAAGGTCCATTTTCTCGGGACGCATCACAATTATTATATTATCGAAAGCCGATAATCTTTAAAGTTATGGTGAATAAAAATGCATTGGTTTTCTTCTTCTCTCCCCTCCCCCCTGCCCCCGCCCTGCGTCGGGAGATGCACAAGCTTTATCGAGTATGCGTCGTTTCGCGTATATATCGCTATGTACGTAATCCGAATCAAGAAAAGGAAAAGCGCGAACGCAGTGAGCGCCTCGTGGCCCTGTAATCACGTGAGCCCTTCTCATCGGCGAATCGCAAATATTGTCACGTGGCCCGGCAAAAATTTTACAGTTGTGTAACGAATCGGAAGGTCGCCGCGCCGGTCATGTGACCTATTCTCTTTTTATGAATATACCACAGCGAGCCGCCCGTATATCTCGCTAGGGATAGGATTTATCAGTAAAAATCCTTAGCGATAATTATCAGTAGCTTATTATATTAGTCAATTGTAAGTTATTTTTCAAGAATAGTAAAAGTGCTGAATTTCTCAAATGTAAATAACGGTCACATATTTTTGGTTTGTTGCAAGAACCACTCAACTGTACTGTGAGGCTCAAAATTTGATCGGAATGTCATATAAAATGATCCTTATGACAAAGAAAGTTAAGCGCCTTCTCTGGAAGAAAACAGATGTACATAATATGTGATATATGTTGTATAAATATAAATATATAAATATATATTATGCCAATAAATACATGTGAATGCAAAGATATTAATAAAAATGGTCATTTGTTAGAAATGGTATAAACATTTTTTAACGATTCCTAAAAAATCGCAACAGTCATTCGTAGTCTTATAATTTTTATAAATTTTTTAATTTTATTTAAATAAAAAAAAATACATTAAATTTTTAATATTACTGCAATCTTAAAATAAATAACAAGCATTGCTTATGATGTAGGTAACTTTGATTTTTATAAAATATGGCAAAATTCTTTAAAGAATCAGAACTTTTTTATGAAAATTCCGTTTTTTATAAAAAAAATTTTCCTATGAAGTGACCTTATTGAAACCTTATAAGAAAATTTTTATTATAAAAACTAGTTATATTTTTATAAAAAATTTCACATTTTTCATAAGAAAATATTTGAGACCCATAAATTCCTTATAAACTGTGGAATTTTTATCAGAAATTTAACAATATTATGGAAAATAATTAACTTTTACTTTATTTATTAAATTTTATTTATTTTTAAATTTCATTTAATATTAAATTTTATTTAATATTAAATTTTATTTAATATTAAATTTTATTTAATATTAAATTTTATTTAATATTAAATTTTATTCAATATTAAATTTTATTTAATATTAAATTTTATTTAATATTAAATTTTATTTAATATTAAATTTTATTTATATGAAATTTTTAATATTACTGTAGTCTTAAAATTAATAACAAAGATTGCTTATGATGAAGGTATCTCCCTGGTAGTTTTGATTTTTATAAAAGTGGCAAAATTCTTGTTAGAATTAGAAATTTTTTAAAAAAAATCAGTTTTTTAAAATATAAATTTTCATATTAAGTGACCTTACTGAAACCTTATAAGAAAAATTTTTTCTATAGAAACTAGTGACATTTACATGAAAAATTTCACATTTTTAAAAACAAAATGTTAAGCCCCATAAGTTTTTTATAAACTGTTGAATTTTTATCCGAAATTTAACAATATTATAAAAAATTATTCATTTTTGTGTTACAAAAATAAATTTCATTTTATTTATTAAAAATTTATATTATTAGTATTTTAAAAATTAATATTCATGATTTTTACATGCTAAGTGGCTAACACTTGCTAAGTGGCTACACCAAACTTTTTTCTCAAACGTTAATTTTATTATTGTGGAAATCGTGTAAATATGGATGGCAACCATTTGTGAAGAATATTAACATTTAAAACAAAGAATAAAGTCAAATCTCAAAATATAGTCTTCAACTGATATAGAAAATACAAATAACCTAAAAAATTCAAAAAGGAATATTGTTGAAAAAATGTGTAGATAAAAGAATTTGTTATAAAACAAATTTTTTTATAAATTTGCTACAGAAAAATATTTTTTACAAGACAAATTTTTTTATCAGAATTTCTACAGAAAATAAAATTCAATTAAAAAACTTATCTCATAAGGTTTTTATAAGAATAAAAATCACTGGGCTGTTTATTGAAAAATACTATAAAAAATCAGTCCATACATTATTCACTTAGAGATTATAAAGAACGTTGTCAATTTTAATAAAAAATTACCTTTCATGAAAAAATCAAAAACTAACTTTTACAACTTAACAGTGATCAAACAATTTCTTGTTTAAAATAAAAAAATCTTTCAAAATAAGTACATATCCAGAAGTTTGATTTTACTCAACGAAAAAATACCTTTTCATCACTCTAACCTCAAACCAGACATTTGGACGTGACTTTAAGGCTATTGCGATGAATAATTACGTTCGCAATCGTGAGCTATCGCCAATTTTGGCTGTGCCTATTTTGACCCTCACCTCCGGCTCGGGCAAAAACGTACGGCTTCGCCAAAATTGGCTCTAGCTCCCGATTATGAAAATTACTATTACAGGGAACAAATACGGGACGCACTCATTTATCCGAAATCCCAAAATGCCGAACAACCCACTTTGCCGAATGCGAATATGCCAAACTGGTTATTTTCCGATTGATAATTTACTCGAAAGTAAATTGAATCGAATCGCGAT
>JAPYZL010034344.1:0-13512 GCA_030522825.1 Platygaster orseoliae | reverse complement strand
TAATATTTCCCTAGGGAAGAATGATTTATTCGTGAGTACCCCAAAAAGTGGATTTTGTTCCCGCATTCCATGCAAAAAAAGTGGCCTTTTTTGTGGATTCATGGGAAAAATATTTTTAATGTATAACAAAAGAACTCAAAATTCGTTTCACCAAATGGAATCGATCATATAGTTTTATTAGATGTTTTTTCGAAGATATATGATAATGAGCAGTTTTTCCCTACGTTGCTTCAATCTCAAATTACTGTTCGCCTGAAAAAATTGCGTTCCACCGCTCTCGATCGATTTTACACTTTCTTCCATTCAAAAAATATAATGAAGGACAGAAAACGAAAGGATTCAATATTGAGAATTTTACGACGTCTTGAAACCCTATTCACGTGTGTAACTTTGGTTCCCGAATTACACTTTCGAAACAAGCCTACGATTCCTGGTATAAATTTATTATTCGGGTAAAAAAAAAACTTCATTTTGAACCTGGGGATTATCTCTATTTTCCCATGAAATTCCCGATTTCCACCCAATTTTTTCAAAATACGTTCCATTGTTTGCTGCGTGGAAAATGTTACGAAACAAGTCTCGGAAAGCAAAAAATTTTAAACTCTTTCCATCACCGAAATTCGAGAAACTTCACGCCTATTTGAGTTCTTATAACTCATAACCTTAAGAATAATATGGCAGGCCCGATTTTCAACGTAAGATTTTTTTTTATTTACGGAAAATTGCGTAAGTATTATTGTTCATCCTTTAATAAATTTTTTTAAATGTGAGTAAGTTGAGAAGTGAAAAGGAAAAAATAGTCAATTACCTAAGTACATTTTCCACAAAAACAATTCAATTTGTATCAGAAAAAAACATTGAAGTATGATCAGATTTCTCAACAGTTAAACTTTCTCAAAAATCTCACAAAAAACTGACTTTAAGTACTACAAACATATTTCTAATTACTTGCCTTCCCTGATTTCTCAGAATTTAACTTGTTCCTTACAATATTCTTGTCATAAACGAAGAGTTAAAAAAAACTGAAACGTGAAAAATATTTTACGTCTCCAGTCTGGACACCTGAAGCTCCAGGTAAATAAATGAGGTCCAGTAAAAAAAGAGCCAGTGGCACAATCACGTGTGTTATCGAGGGGCCAATTATACGTTTTCCTCGGCTAGATAAAAAGGAACGAGGTGCATGGTTTCGTTTTCTCCAGTAAATCCAAAGTGAATCCGGGACTTACGTGCCGCTGAAAAAAAGGAACAATCGCCGTGAGCCCCCGCAGGACCTGTGGCCGGACAATGGAGGTGGCCTTTTGTCGGCGTCCACCACGATGGGGACCACCAGTCCTTTGAGCATGCGTTTTTGACTTTTGCGAGGCTCTCTCTATTCGAATACTTAGTTTCGTGGTAAGACGGCTTTCATTGAGCCCGATTTCTAAAGAGTCGCGCGCCAAGAGGCCCACGCCCCCCCCCTTCTCCTCTACTCTGTGGCAGAGCGTCTTAACGATATTCATGCATATCTTGTACGTTTTGACTGGAAAAGTTTTTTGTAAACAGGTGTATAGGTCCTGGAATTGTTTTCAGAAAGCGCCGAATGATAGAGAGGTGACGAGGACAAAACTGACATTTTTCTTATTTTTTATATTTAACGGATTCACGTGAGTATTTTGGAAAACGTAAGAGAGTTTTCTCTAAGAAAATTACCTTCGTTACGCCACTGGTTGGAGAGACAATTAACCGCGTCGTAAAAGCATCCATCGGGTTCCGATTCGAGAATAATGAAGCAATGAAAATGCGGGGAAGGAAAAAAGGCCTAGTGAAACGCAACCGTCTCACGCCGTTCCATTGTCTCGTTTTATTAATTGGCTCGGCGTGTCCAATCCTTTGATTAGAGCCAAATGGAAATCAATCCTGTTCTTCGGAAAGTAATTATCCGCGGGCAATGGCAAAATCGTCAAGGCAAAAATAGGTAAAAAAAACGCGAGTCTCGCCGAGGTACGCGCCATGAATATTTATTCGATCCATGCCTTTGTGCCCAGGATTTCGCGCTTCGATGGACTTATTATGGATGTTTCGCACGAAGTTTGAGGAACTGCTTAAATCCGACACGAGTTTTCGGGAATTTCGTAGTTTTTTGCATATGAAAGTGTTCAGTAAACTTGAGGGATTTCGAAAAACTCTGAATTAGAGAGACATTTTGGAAACTAATGCAAATAGAACAAGAGAAACTGAAGAAGATTGAAATATTATAAATATTGAAGTGTTTGTCGACGTTTTCAAAAAAAAAAAAAAAAAAAAAAAAAATTACCAATGTATTTATAATCTTCATACCTACATCTATTACTTCATGAACCTGACGATCTCTTCAGGTTAGTTAACTTGATTACATGTTGTACAAAGTTAGAATCGTTTTTATTCATTCCCATGTATTGTATGTAGACGACTAAAAAACAAACCTATTAATAAATCGACTCCAAAAAGTTGTGAAGCTGATAAAACTACACATATACAAAAAAATAATACGATAAACGAATGCCTCTTATAAAGATTCCCTACTTGACGAATCTTTCCATGGAAAAAGTCTCGTGTTTCCACTTTCAAACTGTTTCTACGATTACGATCAGCAATCAGAACACGAGACTAAATCACTGCTCTCGCCGTACTTGAAAAAAATCTCATGTTTACAGCTTTTTCCGAGTACGCCGTAAATCTTTGCACCATGTATAATTCAAAAATGCGCAATCAAGCGCCTTTCACGCACCGATTCTGAAGGGAAAAATCCCCGTGGCTTTTCCCAGGTCGTGTGGCCTGCGCGCGCTGCCAATCGCGCTTTATCGGCGTCCGGCAAAAAATTTGGTCTCTCTGCGAAGCGGCAGCTTTACGACTCGCATAAAGCACGAAATATGACGATACCAAATTTGGCTCGCTGCGAATTTCTTCGAGAGGACAGATGTTTCCCGGCCACTTCCAATCAAAAGCAATCAGCGAGACAATTCCATGATTTATATTTGCGAGGCCCGCAGTTTAATAGCTTCTGTGCGCGTCAGGTTGAGGTTAGGAATATCTTGACGTTTTTCAAAGCGACCATAAATTCGATCTTCGGCGTGATGGACTACGCGGATCGATGCTACCAAAGTGAATGCAACGAAAGTGGATGCAACGGAAATAACTAATTCAGCGGAAGCAAATTTTCTCAAGAAACAGACATCCAACTTAAAAATATAATAATTCTAAATTGAAACTCAAATTTGTTTTTTTAAATCGAAAAGTTTCTCTCATGAAACAGCCACGAGCCGTCGCGTGGTACAGGATGTTAACACGTTCTCAACTCTTCGCGGGCTCGAAGCTTATTCAAGTTTTTCGTCTTGCTGTCTGGACGCGCCACAAACGCAGGGCACAAGTGCGCAGAAAAACAACTCTCTCGGGATTCAAAGGAAGCGAACGCGCGATACAAACTTATGTTAATTCACCCGGGGTTTGGAAGGATAATATTTTTGTTATCGCAAGGAAAAATTGTGTCGAGCGCGTAATAACATTGGGTGTGCTTCAGCAGATATCGAGGGGTTTGTTTGGTCTGAGAAAAACGGAAATACGGCCCGTTACGGGAATGGGACTCCGAGATCTCCGCATCAGTTTGTGTATTTTCAATGAGTATGTTGATGGAAAAATAAATCCATCAAAACTTTTTTGAACACTTGAGAATTACGTTTTTTTTTACTCAGGATACATTCGTTATATTTATGAGGATTTTGTTGATTTATTACTGTATTAAAATCTGATTTGGACAATAAGTTTGGTCTTGGGAGTTTACTGATTATACGTGTGTACTTAGCAGCTGTACTAATATAGTAAATTTTGTATGGGTGACATATCCCAAATTTCCAAACTGAAATATAGAAATTTACAAATTGCGATTTTACGAAACGTTCAGATGTTTTCACAATTTTTAAATTATTTCCAGAATACTGTTTTTAAATTGTTTCTTTTTTTTTTTCATCATCGATCGTTTTTGTAGGCTGAAACATTTTTTTATTTAAATATATTTTAAAGTTTTACAGGGTTTTTGTAATGCTACAGAATTTACAAAACTTCCTACAGTATAAAAAAGTGATAAACATGTTCTACAATTCTTGCAATTATTCTACAATCTTTGCAATCATTTTTCTTTTTTTAATGTCCAGAAATTTTAAGGCATAACACAATATGTTCAAAGCTTTATTTATTTTATGAAAATTTATCTAAATGAATGAAATTCAACTTAATTTATTTTCACTATTTAATTTTGTAACTTCTGTAATAAAAAATGAGAATAAAGATTATTATGCAAATTTTAAAGAAACATGAGAAATTAATACAATATACAAAATACATTAAAATTCTTTAAAATTTCACAAATTTTTTTATTTTCTTAGAATTACTGATGATACTTAATTACTGATCGCTTTAAAATATTTCGACATGTCTAAGACTTTAAACTGCATACAAACTATTAAAGCTTTCGAAATTTGAAGAAAACTTCTTCAATTCATTGAGATATATTGATATTATATTACTGTTTCATTGACTATAATTTTCATTAAAAAATGTAGCAAAATTTATGTATATTTAAACAAAATATAATAATTTAAATAAGCTACAACATTATTAAGAAATGCGATAGATTGGAGCCAAAATAAAAATTTGAGAAAATAAAAATCACCGAATCATCTTGTATCACATTACAATTTATCAGATCAATTTTTTATTTATCAAAATTGTTTATTACATTTCAAGAATTAAAATAGATAATATTAGATATCTGGGAGTCTTTCATATTTCGATAGCTTGAAATTACGCAATCTGATTAGATAAAACATATTCCCTCTGTTTATGAAGATTCATTTTAATTTTTTTTAGCTATCATTGTGATTAAGTGCCTTTTCAGTAAAAAGTGTCTCTGAGTGTTTCTGCAAAAGTTTCGACAAAAAATTACAAGTAAAACTTTTTTTTCTGTAAAAGTGTCAGCAAGTGCTTGTTAGTTGTATCAAAGACAATATTTGTGGACTGATTGAAATAAAAATCGACCTAATGGAATGATGAACAAAAATACAACTTTTTGAAATCAACAACGTGGAAAGCTGAACAAGAGTATAACTCTTTGAAATCACAGATATTCAAAGTCGTACTTCATTTCAAATCATCTGGAAGATCTAATTTTTTTATGAATTATTACAATGAATGAAGAGTCAAAGAACATTCTGATTATTTGCTTGAATACTTTATGCCTGATTTGTTTTTTTTGTAACATTCATCGTTTACGTTCGTCTTCAGCGAAAAAATATTCAGCAGCAATTACTGACTTCCTGGTTTCTTGTTAATATAATGTTATACGTCATCTATCTGATTAACTAGTATTATTATTATTTGTTCCCTGGTGAAACACATACTGGAAACTTGGTGAATAGTAACTAAATTCTTTGTCAAATATGCATTACTTTGTTAGAAACCGATGAAATGTGTTATGGTAAGTTATTCATGGAAAATGTTTGGTATATTACAACCTGTTCAATTTTTGAATTTACAACTGTCTAATTGACCAGAACAAATTCGCATTGGTTCATGAACGGAACGTAATAAATTTATGTCACGGAAATATTTTTAATAAATTTTGTTTGAAAGTAATGTTTTTTCGAGAAACATTTTTTTCTTCGAATTATGTGTACGTAGAAACAAAGTTGACTAAAAACTGTTATCTATATTAAATAATCATATACTTTTATTTGCAGGATATGCCTCTATTTGTTTCATAGTCAGTAACAAGATATGGATCAATACCATTTCATTCGACATTTTTCGTCTAGTATGGTACGTTTCAACGATGTAATTTAAAACATTCTAATCCACCCAAAACTTCAATGAATTTTACATGGATCACAAGAAATTGTCGTCAGCTCAATCAAACCGTTCAAAATTTGTAAAATCACTTATTGAATTTCTTTCGTCAAATATTTTACATCTCTAAGAAAATCCCTCAGAATCGATAAAACATTATTCCTTATTAAATGTGAAAAATTTCTCAAATTTTTGCAAAATAAATAAAAATTTTTTTTTTTTAGGTTTCTTCCTTTTCCATGGTCGAAAAAAGCTATTCGAATTTTGTATTTTTCCTCTGGGATTGTAACCCCTTTGATGTGGACTATTTGGATACTTATACTGGATTACACTAATGATGTTTGTCTGACTTTAAAACCTGGAATCATCAAGTCATCGCGATGGTTTTCTTGTAAGTTGAGTTTTATTGTAAAAATTATAATTTTTTGTTCAAACACTCTAGTATCCATCAAGCATTTTCAACTCTATAGAAATTCTGACTGAATTCCTTTTTTTGAAGACTGTACACAGCTTTTCCTGATTACGATTTGTTGGTTTGCCAGTAACTGATCTGCCATCGATGAATACAAAAGTGTAATTGAAATAATAAATATCAGTAATTTTACTACTATTTCTCTATTTTTCTCCAGCTTACATTCCTAAGAACGTCTTTGTTGACGTACCATTTATTTTGCTAGACATCGTAGCAATGATTCACCTTGTTCCGGTCTTGGTAAAATTGCTGTTTACCCATCGTAGAAATCTTAAAAGTGCAGGAATCTATGCAGACAAATACGATTGGAGTATGTGTTTGAAGCTCATGACATGTATGGGAGTCGGTTCTTTTGTAAACGACCTTAAAGAGTTAATGACTCCCGAATGTAGAGAAGGATACTGGTGAGTTTTATATACTATAGCCCTTATTTTAAGAAGTCTTGAGACTGCATTTTTTACAATACATGTTTAAACGATTTTATTTTGTTCCAGGTTACTGATTCGTGTGGTTTCAAATTGCGAGGTCTTGGTGTCTTCATTTTATGTGTATTGTTGAACGAAAAACCGAGGGACAAAGTGTTGTACTGCTCAAAAATCAGGAAACTTTTGCTATTGTTGAAGCTTGGATTTACATAATTCTAACTTAGATTTATTGACAGATGACTTATCCGGTAACAACTGGCATTTCATGTTTTTTGTCTCATTCGCAAAGAATAGTTCATATTTTTAAATAGATATTTTTTACATTTTTCAAAAATATTTTATAATAAAAGTTTATGTTTCGAGAAGCAAAATAATTTTTTCCATAATTCGTTTGAAGAGTGTAAGACAGAAAAAAATGATTAAAAATGTTGGAAATTTCAAAAAGGAAGTCATTTGAAATCATGTCAATAATCGCACTGAAAAAAAAAAGTTCACCTATGCGTATTTATGATATCTCCTATACCGCGAAGCTTTCGTCCACGGCTGCGTAGCATAGCCACGTTACCTATGCCGCAAAGGAGGGAGTACCCCAATTAAAAAATCTAGCGTACGTATTGCCCATATACGGCATAGCTGTGATCTGCGCTGAACTCTATTATACCGCATATACGGAATTCACCTATGCCGCACCGCGCGGCTCGAAATACTACTAGCATACGTCTCTCGACTTTGCGGCATAGCATGGCGAACTAGATTTTCGCTCCAGGAGCTATACTTTTTTTTCAGTGCGTGACGTTTAACAATTTTTTACAATGTTCTTGTCGTTAAACTTGCGTTATTTCAAAAATGTATTTTGAAATTTTATGCTTGAAATTTTTTTCGTAGTTTATACTGTTTAGTTATTGTGTTGACGACTGCCTCATTATTAAAAAAAAACATCCATAAGGTTACACACAAAAAGTGTATTTTTTTCTTATTTAGTGAACCAGAGTCTCGAGTTTTTATTTATTATACTTCGCGCGGTGAATTTTCAAAGTTATTTGGTCGTTATTTCCCCATTTTCTCAAGATGACTTTGTGATTATTATTTTTCGTAAGTTCTGATTTTGGGTTAAATCGATCGGTTTCCTAAATAATTATATGTTGAAGTGCAGCATTGTTCTAACAATTATCACAATTTTCTAAATTCATTATAAACTTCTTGAATTTTACAAATATATCAGATTTTAAAAAACTTCAAACGTTTAACATATTTTTTTTTATAATTTGTGAAATTTTATAATTGATACAACGTCTTTAAAACTTTACAATTTCTATTAAAATTCTTGCAACTGCAAGATTTTATATAATTTTATTACTTCTTTATACTTTTCAGATGTTTACGAAAAAAAAAAACATAATATCATACATTTTATTATAGTATATGATATTCAAGATAAGAAAAGAAAGACATGAACATTTTCTGAAATTCAACGATTTTGATAACTTTGGAATTATTGTTTGAAACATGAAAAAATGTTTTTTTCCGTTATCCAAAATGTTTATAATTTAAGGAATAATGTGAGCTATTTGAAAACTTCTAAATACAACACAAACTGTCTAATTCATGAAGAGTTTTTGAAATTCATATATTTACAAGTTTTTCTATTTTGAATTAAAAAATTACCATTATTATGCTTATTAAGAAAATAAATTGTGATGACTATAGTTAATTCTATTTTACAACATACACAGAAAATAAAAAAATTTTAGAATATTTTCAGAATAGTTGACAATCTTGAAATTTGCGATGTTCTCTGATTTTACAGAATTTTTCGAATCTTTAAGTAATGTACAGAATTATGAATACTTCTGAAATTTCATATCAATGAATTCATTTCATTAAGATTTTTCATTAAATATGCGAACAATTTTGAAGGTTTCGTGTACAATATGAAAAGTGAAAAAAACAAAATAAAATGAACTAGCCAAGCATATTTTTAAGATGCATGATAGTAAAAAACCCTTCGTTTCTTGAATTTCATTCAATTTAAACACCGGAAAAAATTACTTTCCACCGCCTTCAAGTATACCATTTCACCAAAAGTAAAGAAAATTGGTCATATCGTTACCCCTGGAATGTCACATTTTGACGGCCGGAAAAAGAGACGTGGGAATCGTCGAATTCCACGAGCAAGTTTTTGGGCGTTAGCCAAACAAAAGTTATAAATACGTGCGTAGGAAGTTGACGAATGTACGCGCGTGTAGGTGCGCCCTCGCGCGGAAAAACGAATCGGTTTATATCTCCTTGGCCGAAGTTTACTTTTATCGCGAGGATGCGTCTTTTTCTGTTTGTAGGCGGCACTTCTTAACCGCGGCTTGACGCTCAGAAAAACCTTGACTGCAACGCACTCGAGCCGCAGGAAACGGCCGGCGATTCTTAAATTAACACGAGTGACCGTACATTACACATTTTTTCACGCCCGATACGAGCATGGCCATATTCGAATGACCCATGAATTACGCATGATTCAATTATAAAACTGTCACTGGCGGAAAAAAGAAGTACATCGTTGGGCGGATCAAAGAACTTGTCGACTTTGAATAAATAAGAAAGTCGGCCTCTGGAGTGTTTGTCCCAAGGCTTTTTCGGCGTTTGAGAAGGTGTGAAACGTCATTGAAAAAAGGGTGACAAGACACATTTTTGAAGGATATAGCTTTCAAATTTCAACATTTTCATACATTTATAATAATGATTTTACAACAGATTGACAAAAAACTTTTTGTCACTGCGTCAAAGGTCCCTTTTTCAACCTTCCCATATCAATGGAGAGCTCGAGACACTCTAAATATCTCGTGGCAATTACATACTCCAACGGCGCGCCAATTGGTCACTGCAAAAATGTCCCTTAGTATCCCGATGGCGAATTCTCGGTGGCCGTCCCTTTTTACGATAATTACAGGGTTCCGCAAAATTCGGCGCTTCTAATGCACGTCAAAGGGCAAAGAGGAAAGAAACCAAAAATAAGAGCCACGATCGCGCTCGCGCCGAGGGCCCAACGCAAGCAAAACGTCCTGCAACATCTGTTTCGAAATTGAATCTTCGCGTACTTAAGGATTCATTGCGATTCTCGCCGTGTAATTATTCTTGCGGGCTCACGGTATTCGTACGTACGCGCATGACGTACCGCGCTGGTACATCGTGCGCCGAGTTGAAACGTGAATTATATCTTATTTTAGGTCTTATTATTACGACGGCGGTGGGCCGAGGCACGGTGGTCAAGAGCATGACCATAATTACGTCTTCTCTGTCACTGTCATTCTGTCTTTGGGCACTTTTCGGACCGTTGAATGACGCTGTGCGTGCTTCAGGATTATATTGCGGTTTTGCATGTCTCGTGGTACTTGGATGTACACAATGTTTTACTTAATTTGTAAGAACTTTGTGGTACACAACAGAAATTTCATGATTTTAGGAGATCGTTTTTTGATTTTTGGGTTAAATTGTCTCTTTATTGGATAAAAAACGAGGAAAAAGAGTGTATGCACAGGGCATGCAGAAGATATAGAGATATTTTTCATGATCGGGGTACATTTTTCCGTATTAATATTTCCGCTGGACATTTTTCCGCATATATTTTTCCGAAAACACGATTTCCGTAAGACCTTTTTTCCACAAACCTGATTTTCGCATGACCTTTCCTCCGCACCAACATTTTTCACATAGGGGAAAATGGGGAATTGTGGGCCACGTTTTTATTTTTGCAGATATCTTGAACAAAAATAAAAATTTTTTTTAAATATTAAAAAGGTATTCTATTCTGCATATGAAAAGGTTACTGTATTTTTTTGTTTTTTTTTGTTTTTTTCACAAAATTTTGGCGGATAATAGAAAGTTAATGTTTTTGAGATTATAAAAATTGTTGGGGAATCGTGGGCCACAACCTAAATTAAGTCAATACTCAAAAATTTCTTTGTAAAAAATTTAATAAAAGATTCGAAATGACAAATGAATTGTTAATCATCAAAAAAAGAAGAAAAAATTCCTGCCATTATCACTCATACATACAATTTGGGCACATGAACGTGTTGGCAGAGGTATGGACACATTTTGTATGGACACAATAATAAATTATAAAATATGGACATATAAAATATACACAATAAAATATGGAAATATATGGACACATAATAAATACACAATAAAAAAATTGGTATGTATATCAAAAATGTCGAAACACCGGTGGCCCACAAAAAGTGGCCCATGATTCCCAACAAGCTATGTTTTACATATGGTGGCTTGATTATAACTCAACAAAATTTTATGCGAAAAAGGTACAACGATAATTGTCAGCCCATTTACCTGAGTTGATTCGTAACGATGTGTTGGAAATTGATGCACGAGAACAATACAAATAAATTCTTAAAGAATTTTTTTGAGGTTAGTATTGCACAGCACGCTAGAGACGTATACATCGGTTAACTACTAACGTAAAAATATGCTTGTAATAAAAGAAGACTTTGACATTTGTGTTGCACCATACAACTTGACATAAGAACGATAAATAGCAGTGGCCCACGATTGCCCATGGCTCACTATTCCCCACTTTTCCCTATGTAACAAATACGAAAATGAATTATAATAAATTTAAATATTTTATTTTTGAGTTACCATGACAATTAGTGATCGCCGCATTTGATAAGTTCTTGTACGATTTTTCAGTATTTTCGAAAATAAATATTCATTTTGGAAATGAACTTAAAAATTTCCGGTACTTAAAAAGATTTGTTAAAAAAGCAGTATCTTCCGTATTTCTTTGCTATATTATACGATTTAACAATTTTTTTTCTATTGGATTCGTATTGATTTTTAGAAAGATTTCTGAAATGCAATTCTCTAGAATAATTTAAAGTTTTCAAGGTTTTGAGTGTGTTATCTTATAGACTTTTTCAGAAATTTGTAAATTCATACATCTTCAGTTTTGAAATAATTTCTATATTCCATAGGTTTTTTGTTTTTTCTGGTGTGAAGGAAATATTTTTTATAAATTTTTTTTTCATAGAATAGACCTCCAACTCCCATTTTTTTCTTGTAAATAATTTTTCTCTAAATTCTCTTCTTTTTTATTTATTAAAAATTTTTTTATTTGATCACAATAAATGATTTATTTCATATTTTATCAATAATCAATTAATACTTATCAAAAATTTATTTTTAAAAAAATGTATCACGCTTTATATCATTATGTAAAAATATTTTTTATAATCAAGCTATTGAAATAAAAAACACGTAATTTTGGAAAAAATTTGATTTATCTTTAGTTATGAATATGATATATTTTTCTGCCTTCATCATTAAATTTTTAAGATACAGCTTACTAATTTTCTTCTTTACTTCTATTCAGCTTCCTCATTCTGCTTTTATTTAATGTAATTTTTAATATTGTAATTAGTGAAAAGTATTGATCAATTGTGATTTTTCCAGATATACATAGAGAGATTCAATTATTGTTAATTTTAAAACGAAGAAAAAAAAATTTCTATTTCGGTTCAGTAACAGATGGTTAATTCGAAGTTTTGGGTAAAATACAGAATTTTAACAAAAACACTGAACTTCTGAGAGGAAGGAACATAAAACTAATTAGCGAAATTTCAGAAGATGATGATTTGACTTGTTATGGAAATATATATTTTTTGGTCATTTTAAAATTAACATTAATTACTTTATAATTTTTATGTTTTGAAAAAATGTAAAGATGGTATATTCATGAACACTGAAAAAGAACAGAAAAAAATACAAGTTTTTGAAGTATAAATAAATGAATTTTCAATGTATACAAAGAAATTTTATAAATAACTTATTAAAAGTTATTGAAGAGTTGAAAAAAAGTAAAGTATATAAATTGTTTATACAAAAAAATAATGATGAGTATTGCATAATAGATTTGCAATGATTTTTAGAATGAAAATATAATGAGATTTTAATATAACGAAGGTTTTTTTATTCGCTAAAATTTGCGAAAGCTTGTACATGCGGAAAAATGTCCAGCGGAAAAATGAATGTGGAAAAGTGTCCGAATACCGTTTTTCATACTTAACTATAATCAAATTATGTATGATTTGTATATTTTTTTCAGTAGAAGTTTTTCATTGAAATTTCAACAATTATCAACTTATTTATACAATGCAGTAATGTTTCACTTTTTTACAAACTTCATTGATGATCTCTGTGGTTCTACAAAATGTTTGAAATGCACCATAATATACAAGGAATTAGATTTTTTTTCAATACTAAGGTTTTTCCTAATTTTTTACAATCATTGGCAAACTTCACAATCTATAGTTTTTTTCTTCAATTTCAGAGAATCATAAAACTTCAAAAGTAATACCAACAATTGGAAACTTTTGGAATTTTAATGATAAAGTGGTAAAATATTATCATCTACATCCCTAAGAAATAATATACTGAAAACAATCTTAGAAAATTTTTCAAATACACGAACATAATACAAAATATTCGAATTTAAAAAATAATTTGATAATATATAAAAATTTTCACTTTGTTCAATTAGAAAAAATTTTGTTCAACATTATTATGTAGATATAAAAAAAATATGACAATGAGCGCAATCTATGAAATCGATAAAAGTTTTTAATTTTCTTGTAATTATAGACAACCTATACTGAGAAAACGATTTATTGACAGTTAATAAATATTTATTTGGATATGAGCAAATAAATATTGTTTTGTCTCAAAAAAATACACGTTCCATGAAATAAA
>JAPYZL010034342.1:406-11125 GCA_030522825.1 Platygaster orseoliae | reverse complement strand
TAAATGCATTTTTATTAAAATCTACGTTTTTTTATTAAAAAAAAACACCAAAAATAAAAAAATTTCAAGTGGCCGATGACTTTTTTTGCCTACTGTATATTTTCTGCATTTTAATGTTGCATATTATATCTTAAAAAAAACTAAAGTTAAAAAAGAAGTTTCAAAAAATTGTATAGAACTTTACGAAAAAATGCCGGAAATGAGAATTCAACTAGTTTTTTCATCAATGTCTATTAAAATTTGCCATTTTATAATCGTTTAATTATTGTTTGAACTTACTATTTCAAATACAACGCAAATTTAACACGCTTAAAAAATTATAAAGTTCACCAAATGTCAACGAAAAAACCAGTTATACTTTTATTTGCGGACTTTTTCCGTGTAACTCACTTACATTATTTATGAGTTATATGCATTTTCACTGAAATTCAATTTAATGTATAATGATAAAGTTCATTTTATTATTCTCATAAAAATTCAGATAATATGTCAATGACTTGACAATGGAATATTTTTTAAATAATAATAATTACACCGAGTATAGAATCAAAAAAGAAATTAATTTATCCTCAATTGAATATATATTTATTTAAATAATTTTGATAACTTTTCAAACTTTCACTAAATTTTAATGATAATAAAAAAAAAATGAAATTCATTTTAAGATTCTATATAAATAATTTTATATATATCATACACAGAGAGAACTGGTTTGGTTACAGCAACCATTGAATTGGTAAAATATGAACCCACCGAAGTTTTTGGTACTACAACCAAAACTTTGGTTATAACAACCAAAGCTTCTGTAATAGTAACTAATGCTCAATTTTTACGACTGATACTTAGATTGCAATAACCAAGAATTAGGTTATCATATCTAAAGGATCGGTTGTACTACTCAAAACTTTGGTAGGCTCATATTTAACTAAATCAATGGTTGCTATAACCAAATATTTCTCTCCGTGTATGTAAAAAAATGCAGCAAATAAGAGCCCAACTAGTTTTTTCATCAATATCTTTTATAATTTTCCATTTTATAATTGTTTAGTTATTGTTTTAACTTATTTTCTCCATGTAACTCACTCATATTTAATAAAATTACAAGTTATTGAAATTTTCATAAAAATTTCATAGAAATTTCATCCAAGTTTCATAGTTTTCTATGATAGCGACTTTGCTATAGGGCAATAATAGATCGAATTCGACTTGCCAAAATTTATGTTAGATCAAGAAAGTTCGTTTTGGATCTACGAATCTGAGTAATAAAACACCGGAATCTTGAAAAATCGCAGGTGATTCGCATAAAGCAAGGCGACGAAAAACAACCTGCTATATGGATCGATGGAGGGATTCACGCGAGAGAATGGATCTCGCCAGCTACAGTGACGTACATAATAAATTACCTCGTTCAACACGTAGACGTTTTGGGCGCCGAATATTACGTATTACCAGTCGTAAATCCTGATGGGTGAGTTCATCGATTTTTGAAAAAAAAAGGACTGCGGAGAGAGGGTTTCATGCGTTCAAATCTCTCCCAAAATTTCGGTGAAATTGATTATTATTTAATGTAAAAAAAAAAGGTGAATGAAATTTTTCGAACAGAAAAATAATAACGATTCTGGTTTTGAAAGAATTTCTTCTTAAACAGAGGTCTAATTATTAATGTTTAGCTATAATAGAGAAGAAAACAAAATTTTAAAAAACGAAACTTTAAAACAAAAATGTTGAAAATATCATTCTTGAAATCTATACAGTTATTCATTAAAAAAACAACGTCATCCATGAAAATACCAGAAAATAATTCAAATTGTACATATACTGAAAAAATACGAAACATACAGAAATACTTGATCTTTTTTCAGTTACGAGTACACATTCCGCGGCGATCGTTTGTGGAGAAAAAACCGAAATAATCCAGAGAAAGGGGGGGTTTGCATCGGAACAGATCTCAACCGCAATTTCGGATATCGCTGGGGTGGTCTCGGAACTAGCAAACAACCCTGTCGAGAAATTTTCGCTGGAGATGAAGCATTTTCCGAGCCTGAGACACTTGCGATTAAGAATTTTTTTGACGTCAGCAGCGCTGATTTCAAGGTGATGTGATGAGAAACAATTTTTTTTGATGACTTGTCTATTGCAAAAGTCGTAAGGTTTTTCACATTGTCAATTATACTGAATGTTGAATGTCGAGAAATTTTCTAAAATTTATTGAGCTGTTAAATTTTTTTTTTTTTAAGTGAACCATTAGTGATAAAATCGAACAATAATTTTAATGATTAAACCGTTTTTAATCAAATTACAGAATTCAAAGAAAATAATTCATTTAAAAAATGAATGCAATGTCGTAATTTTTAGGTTGAAAGATTTTGCATTTTCAATAAAAATCACGATTGGGAAAAAATTTTCCAAAGCAGAAAAATTAAGATTTACAATTTTTAATTTGTTTAAATATTTATTCGAAAGGCATATTTTTAGATGATTAGGAAAGTTTCAAATAGTATGTATTATTGGAATTTTTACAGTGAAAAAAATTAAGCGTAACATCGAAAATTTTCAAGATTATAAATAATCGTGAAGAATTTGAAAATTGTGTAGAATTTAAGAACATGTTGATAAACTTGGTAGATTGTATAGTAAATTTGGAAAAATTCTGTAACACTACAGAAACTGTGCAATATTCTTGAAACTCTTCAAAAACTAAAAATGTTTTATTGTACGAAGATTGTCGAGAGTTACGGAAATATAAACAAAATACAAGAATTTATGAAACTTTTAAACATTAAAAATTATTTTTATCTTCAGAGATAAGTTAATATTCCTGAAAACTTAACGAATTTGAGGAATATTCATAAAATAATAGTAAATTTCCTAGATTACGGACAATTTTTGAAATTTTTTACAACTACAGAAAGTGTGTAGTATTCTAAAAATTTTGAACATCAAAAAATGTTTGATCTAGGACCAAAGTTGTCGATTATTTTGGAAATTTAGATAATATTACAGAAATTGCATTGACTTTGAAAAATGAAAAAAACATTGGACATTTCGAAGATTGTCAAGAATACTCAAAAATTCGAAAATTCTGTAAGATTTGAAAAAATGTTAATCAATAAAATTATGCGCGTTTTAATATACTTTAAAAAACATGACAAACAACAAAAACTGTCTGATGTTTCTCAAACTTTAATGTTTTTAATACTTACTTTCAATCGTGATCGAATGTTATGTAATCTTACCCAGAAAAAAAAGAGTTACTGTATCAGCAAAAAAATATGCTGTTCCGACACAATTTGACAGAACGAATTTTTTTAGCAGTAGTAGCTTATTTTTTTGTTGCATCAACAAATACTTTTTTCCACCAGAGCACAATCATTATGCATTAAATTTTAATGAGATCGTATTGTAATTTGTTCTAGTAACAAAAAAGATTTATTAGGACAACAAAAAAATAAGTTATTGCTGCAAAAAAAATTTGCTTTTTTAAGTTGTGTTGAAACAGCTTATTTTTTTTTCTGCTTCAACTAATCCTTTTTTCTCTGTTTGATCAAATCAAATAAATTGTAAAAATGGAAGAAACTTGTAATCAAAGCTTTTTAGTAGAATAGCTATGCGGATTCTAGCGTATCTAAAGTTTTAAGAGTTTTACAGTTTCCTGATATTTTTAAAAAGTTTTCCGTGATTTTCAAAAGCTTTCTGAAATTTTTCCTCAACGTGTATTATTACCGATAATCATAAGCTTTTCGAAATTCTTGAAAAACTGAAAACTTCTTATTACTATAAGAAAACTTTGATACCTTCAAAAAACTAGAAAATTATTCTACCTCACCAAAGGGCTCCACCCTGCGGACCCCTGCGCTACAATCCACATAGCTACTTTACTTTTTTTTGTTGGGAATCCGTTCTTTCTTTTTTTCTTGCCATTTTTTTAAAAAATTTTCTGTATCAGCAAAAACATTTGCTATTTTAACTCAACTTTATATAATAATTTTTTTTGCAGCAGTAGCTAATTTTTGCTACCAGAGCTCAATACAATAAAATTTTATGCATGATGATTGTGCTCTGGCAACAAAAAAATAAACTACTGCTGCGAAAAAAAAAGATCTTTTTGTCAAGTTGTGTTGAAATAGCACATTTTTTGCTGCTACAGCAAATCCTTTTTTCCGTGCAGGCGTATTTGACTTTTCACAGTTACGGGCAGTACATTCTGTACCCTTGGGGCTACGATAAAAGGGTTCCCCCAGATTACGCCGATCTCGATCGGGTGGGCCAAAGAGCTGCTGCAGCGATGAGAAAAGCGGGCGGCGAAGATAGTGTTTACACCGTGGGCAACAGCGCCTCGACTCTGTACCCGGCGTCCGGCGGCGCCGACGATTGGGCCAAAGCGATTTTAAAAATCAAGTACACGTACACGATCGAGCTAAGAGACAGGGGCAGAAGTGGTTTTATTTTGCCATCCAAGTACATCATCCCCACTGCAAAAGAGGCCTTGGCGGCGCTCGAAGTTATCACGGAAGCGAGCAAAATGACGTTTTGAAATTGAAATGGACTTATGAATGATTCATTGAATGGAACTTCAGGAAGCAAATAAATTTGGCCATGAGAGGAATCTGAGATTTTTATTTATTGTTGTTATTGTTTGTTCATTTTTTGTTATTATGGAATTGGAAACGCAGTTTTTTTTTCTAATTTATTCCTAAAACTGAGAATAAATGTAAAATGTTCGACTTTCTCGAATTTTATCAAAATTAACCAACAAATTTTCTAGCATCAACAGGGGCGTAGGCAGAAAAATTTTCAGGAGGAGTTCGATCATTTTTTTTCTTTGGTGATCTGGTTACAGTGCGATTTTTCATGTTCGTATTAAAAGCATGTAATTAAATTCGTTTTAAGTGGATTTCAAGTCTTTGAGGTTTGATTTTTTTATTAATTTAATACCTTAAGTGTTTTTTTTTATTTCTTTTGTATTTATAGATGTTCAAGAATTTTATAATTTTCTTTAATATTTCCATATAGCTTTCTAGAATTCGATATTCTAGGAATCAAAGTTCTAAAAACTGTAAATGTTTTTGTAGATTTTTGAGAAAATATAATCTTCACAGATTTTGAGTATATCTGACAATCAGTTTTAAAATGTTCGTAGTTTATGTTTAACACAAAAAATTCCATGTAGTTTTCTGTTATTCATTCTAAATTTATAGTATTTCTGTGCATCGCTTTGTTTATTTCTAAAATTATGAAAATTTTCAACGATTTTGAATATTTAACGTTATTTTTCAAAAAATCGTATCTATTACACAAACGTCCAGTAATTTTTGCTTTATTTCCATTTTTCCATTAATAATTAAATTTAAATATTTTCCTGGTATTTTCGTAGATTTTTCCATAAATTATTCAATAGTATACGAGGTTTCTTAAATTTTAGAGAAAATGATATCTTTAATTTTTGAGTATTAATATACTTCCAGTGTTCATGAAATTTCGAAGGATTCTTCAGTTTTTATATAAATTTCGAGTATTTTTGTAGTTTGCTATATGGAATATGTAGATTGCTATATGGAATGTGAAACTCAAATTCCAATCGATGTCCAGCATTTCCAGTAAGTCTATAAATTTATAAGAAATTCGCATTTTTAAACAAATTATTCATGCTTTAAGGGTTTCTTGTAATTTCGTAAAATTATTTATATTTTGTCGCATTTTCTAGTATTTGAGAAAATTTTTCGTTTGATTGTACAGATTGCTATAATATACGCTTTTTACAACTTGAGGCTTTAGAATTCAAATTTTTACAGATCATAAGAATTTCTTCAAATTTTCATAAAACAGTTTTCTCATATAGAACTCTATTACATTTAGTACTTCTCCAGAATTCAAAACCTTTCCTAGTATTTTTTTTAATTTCTCTGCAAATTACTGGCATTCAACAACTCGAAATTCAAAGTTTTTTTGATTTAGAGTATTTTCGTAGAGTTTAACTTTTGTCTATAATTTACTGGGTTGAAACAATTTTTCAAACTTTTATTTTATACATTATCCAAGCCAAACACTTGATATTAGTATTTTATTCAAGAAAAAAATGTTTCTCAACCTCATTGTTATTTTTTTGAAAGACAAATCAAGAATTTTTAATTTTCTTCTACTACTTTTCGTTAGGTACATTTTCGGTAATTTTAACTTATTTTATTATTCATTATAAATACTTCTATTTATTATTTTTCATAGACTATATTTTTATTATTGATTATTATAATTTATGTAATGTTTTGGTCGCTCTTACATTCAATACATCTGTTAATAAAAACTAATAGATAAAATGTTTTAATGCAACATGCGCTGTAAAAAGGCGCAGAAGCTCATCGCTATCAGATTTCAGTCGAGTATTGAAATACGCGTACATCATGAAGTTTCTCTTTTAGCTTACAAAGAATCAATAAGATTTTCCGATTTCCATTCAAATTGAAGTCTAAAATTAGCACTTGACGCTCACAAATTCCGGTAAGAATTACTTAATTGACGTCCAAAAAATACTTATTGCATGATGAAGTATTTCTTCGCAATTCTCATTTTATTCATCATCGGATCTGGTACTGAGGTAATTATAAATAAATAAATAAATATCATTAAGGTAAAATTGCATTCTATAAGTCCCGTAAAAAGTGTGACATTTGAAAAGAAACCGTAGCCCTTTTTTCAATGTTTTTCCGAGAGATTTTGTCACTGAGCTCCGAAAACTTAAAAAAAATTCGAATCAGTCCTCGTTTTTCGAACAAATTTTAACAAATTTTTACTTAATAAACTAGAGTAAATAATTTGTAAAATGAAAAAAAACCTTTTTTCTCTCTCGTCGCAGCGTAAGGTTTCCCGCCAGTTGCGAATCCGGATCACTATACTACTTTTTTTATTGATTACTTTAAGGTGCTTTAGTTTGCTACATTTAAAAAAAAAAAACTTGATTCAAAAATTCACTAGTTATGAGGTAAAATTTTTCATGTAAAGAAATTTAGTAAGAATTCAGTTTTTCAGGCCACAACTTATACAGTGACGCATCAAGTATATTTCGATGTCATGATCGACGATCACCCAGTGGGTCGAGTTGTAATCGGACTTTTTGGCGAAGTTGTTCCTAAGACTGTCGAAAATTTCGTTTCGATCGCGGTAAAAGGAATAAACGGAAAAACGTACGCTGGCTCGAGTTTTCACCGAGTTATAAGAAAGTTCATGATTCAAGGTTAATACCGTATAACCGAATCAACGCAAACTCTGAAAATCCAGATTCCTCCTACAAATCTGAAGCAAAAGTTCTTTATCAATTTTTGTATAAACTCAAAAACAACAGAGTTATTGACGATCAAAGTTGACAAAGCGCGACAAAGGCGGGGGAAGTTTAGTACATGACGCTACCGCATCGAGCGCTGTCCACGTTCTGACCACGGTTGAACTTGATTTCAAAAGCCGATAACTCAATTATTTTTGAGTTTACAGAAAAAAAGTAAGGAAACTTTTTGCTCAGATTTTTCCAGAGAATCGATTGTCGTCAGAGTCATTCTGATCTTCGTTTTTTTGTAGTAGTAATAAAAGAACGTAAATTCGGCAGGTGGAGATATCGTGAACAGAGATGGTACCGGTTCAGTTAGCATTTACGGACAATACTTTGACAATGAAAATTTTGATATCGGCCACGATGGACCAGGTTTCGTGAGCATGGCGCATGGAGGGCCAAATAAAAATGGATGCCAATTTTTTATAACGACTATAGGAACGCCATGGTTGGACGGTCAGCACACTGTGTTTGGAAAAGTAAATAAAAACGCAGAAATAAATTTTTTTCTACTTCCCTTCCACCTTGTCACTTTGAAAATGAGAGTAAAACGAAACAATTTTTTATAATTCATTAAAATTAAAAAAAAGGATCAAGATTTATTCTGAAATTGTTGAGGTCAGTGAAATTGTGGAGTGTCTGTTTTTATATGTATGAAAAATTTTTTGTCTAAGGTAGTGGAAGGTATGGACGTAGTTTTTAAAATTGAACAAACTAAAACGTATTCAGATGACTCCCCAACAGTTCCTATAATAATAGCGGAAAGTGGCCTTATTCCGCTGGAAAAGTCTTACACAGTTTCCAATGATCCGCATGGGTGAGCTATTGATAATCCATATTTTTAAATAATGTTTTAGCAATTAGCTGAATTTGATTTTAACCCTGAAGTTTTCACTGTCAACTTTTCAATGTACACTCTGTTTTCAGTCTTTGGGACTGGATCAAAGCAACAGCTGTGCCTCTTTCATTTAGTTTCACGATACTTGGTATTTTCCATTGGATGATGAAACAATTGGACGCAGCAGCTGGGATTTGATAAGCATATCTTAATAAGGATTTTTTATTCTATATTTTAATCTGACGATTTACAGGATATTGCTAAATTTGCATAAACTTGAAATTAGAAGATTTTTTGTGAAAATGGAAAAATGTGGGAGAAAAGTTATTTAAGTACTTTTTCATGAACTCAAAATTTAGGGAGTTACCAGCGATCGAAGATGAGAAAACTTTTTTTCACATATTTAAATTTTGCAGATAATGACAAAGAAATTTTTTTTCAGATTTGCATTGATAATGACTGTCTCGAGACATATATTTTCGGAAATTCTTGTTTGTGAGATAAATAGAAAAAAATAATTATAAAGCGTATGTATGCCGAGAATGTAGTTAAAAAACACAGTTTTAATGTAGAAATTACTTGTACTATGAGGATGAGTGCAATAAAAAATATTTTTTGCTACAACCGAGATTTGTTACTTGTGTGCTAATTTAAGAGCAGATGCGAAAATAGATTGTCTACTGCTTTGATTCGCGACTATATATACTTTTTTATAAAATGATCAAAAAATAATTGATGCGTTGTTATTAAAATATAAGAAACTTTTTATTCTTTAGAATAAAAATCAATATCACTAGTTTTGCAATACCTTAAAATAAAATTTTTCATTTTACGTTGAAGAAAAAGGTTTTTCGGAACTTTATTTTCACGGTTTCAGAAGTGGATTTTCCCATGTTTTCAAATCCATAATTTTAGGTATCAAAGTCGTAGAACTCTGCATTGTAGAATATATATAGTATAGAATATATTTTTCAAAATGATATACATATACGTATATAATATATATAATATTATTTTAATATAATGTATTATGATTTTTTATTTATATAATTTGGCAGTTGATTAGCTGCCTTAATAATACATTTCAGTCGCAGCCCAGAAATGTTTTCAATTTTACCTTCACTATTGATTTTGATGTTTACCAAAAATAGCGAAATTTTTATATGATTAAGACGCTTTTAATAAATTCGAGATATGTGATATACAGGAAATCCCGTAATCCTCGATCCAGAAAAAAATCTCATATTATTTTAAGAACTTTAGTCAAAAAGTCTTTTGCCACTTTTTACAAAACTCAAAATCAAAAAAATCAATAAAGTTTCAAATTTAAACAATAACCTTAGCAAGGCGGTGGATCCGTTTTGGAACCATTTTAGAACCGTTCGCGGTTCCAAAGCGGTTCCAAAACGGATCCGAAACATAAACACAGAAATAAATCCCCGAAATAAAACACTTACGAGAAATTTAGAGGCAAATTTCGATTCAGGAAATAATTATTATTGCATACATGCTCCAGGAAATATTTTTATTGTATTATTTCATACTTAAAATACTTGCAATGTTATTTTAGGAAAAATTTTTTTTTCTTTAAAAACGTCATTTTTCGTACGCAGTTTATATTTAATTGCATAATTTATAAAATCCATGTAAAAAAACCACGGGTTTTTGGCTAACTATTGATATTGAGTACATTTGAGCTTTGTCGCCGTTTTGGATCCGTTTTGGATCCATCCGGCGGTTCCACCACCTTGCTAGGGAAACGCGCTTTATCGACAAGTGAGGATAAAAACCACGTACCAAAATTCACCTTCATTTTCTTCATATTTTTCTGAGTCGAAAAGTCCTTTGCCACTTTTCGCAAAACTCAAAATCAAAAAAGATATTCAAGTTAGAAGTTTCAACCAATCAAATTTCTCAGATTTCAAACTCAAATATCTTTCTTTATTTTGAGTTTTGTAAAAAGTGACAAAAGACTTTTCGACTCGAAATTCAAAAAGAAATATTGTATTTCTTTTTTGGATCGAGGACTTTAGAACACCTGTATAATATAAGTAGATATTAAAAATTTTTTTCCAAAAACTAGTTTCACTGCTACAAACTCTGGATTTTATATATATGGGGCATTCCACATCAAGTGTTCCCACCTAAAAAGTACGCCTATTTTCATTAAATTATAAGTCAGGTGAATACTGGCATGAAAAATAGTACATTGCTGTTACTAGTAGTATTTTTTCCGCTCTTTTCAAAAAAAAATATATCAAAAATTTTGCAAAATTATTTTTGTTCTTTTTATTGAATTTAAATAATTTATTTAATGTTTTCTTGGAATGCGACATTTTTAAAAAAACTTTTTCTTCGTTTAAATCAAAGTTCATTCTTTTCTTTAAAAAAAAATATTAATACTGTTTTGTGGAAAAACGTAAATTTATGTGTTTTTTTGGCGATGAAATTGACGCGTTCGCAAGCCGAGTCAGTGGTCAACCGTGACGTGACGGATTCAATCGAAAAAAGATAGGTCTATGAAAGGATGTAATACAACGATCAGTATTAGTGGAAATTTGAA
>JAPYZL010034264.1:0-39137 GCA_030522825.1 Platygaster orseoliae | reverse complement strand
GTTACTTGTGTGCGGAAAATTGTACTTTTAATAAAGACCTGTGCCAAGATATCAAAAGACTTTTGACCGTGCGCCGGAGAAGAGTGGGAACCCAACAATTCTTTAGAACTTCAAGTACACACTGTTGCCATGACAACCGACTGTAAAATATTTTCCAAAAACATCTGAAAATTCCTAAAGCCTGTAATAAAATAATCACATTCTTTGCAAAATGAAGATTCCAAGGTTCACAAATCCACGTGACTCAAATCATTTTTTTTTTCTCGCAATTACGCCCATAATCGTCGGGATTTACGTAAAAATCCTTGAGCCAAAACAAAGGCTACGACTTCTTCAATACCATAAAAAAAAATACTGTACAATGTGCTCACCCAAAATTTGGAGCCGCAAAACTGGTCCATCGTGCGATTTTCCTCCATCTTAACCTTCCTTTTCCCTTTTTCTTCGTTTTTTTCTTTTTCCCTGCGGCTCTTTCATTCACGCGAAATTTTCTTCGATTTCAATTCGCGCACTCGATCGTTTTCTTGCAGTGTCATGTGCTCTACAGAAAATGGCACGCGATGTCCCATGCAATTATCGCAATTACCGAGTCATCGGTAGGGGTTTTTTTTCCACTCGCGAATCACTGCGAATCAGGAATCAGACCATTCAACCATGATTCGCCACCGAACAAAGTGAAACGAAGCCACAAAATTGCACAAAATCCTATTGTTTTTGTGGCCTCTTTTTCTTCTCGTGACGCAAGATTATACAGAATGACATGCATTAATTAATGAATTCGACAATGAAATATATACTAGTAAGTCCTAATTGCTACTAATTACTGCACAATTGAACACTATCATTGATATAATGTTTTTGTTGTCCGCACTCCACATACACGAACACACACACACGCGCGCGCAAAATGTTTTGTTTTTTGTTGGCGGCTGTTGGCAACACTGATTTACAAGATTATCTGTCCTTGTTTATCTCATTTCTGGTATCTTTTTCTCAGTTCAAACCATTGTTCTCAACACGCAGAAAAAGGTAAATTGTCTCTGTCGCACTGTCGGAAAAGAAAGAGACAGATATAATTTTCTGTGCCAATTCGGGAACTTTGGTCCAAACAGCTGTTTATCTTTGTTTACCTTTGTTTACTTTGAAAAAATGGCCGCCGCCATGGACGTTGACGACGAAGCTCTCGAAATTCCGACTTCCAGCAGCACGAAAGGCGAAAAGAAACGCTTTGAAGTGAAAAAAGTGAGTCTGAAAATGCCATTTGATAATTCTACGGAAAGTAAAAAATGTCAATTTGTTATCGTTGCGTGAGTTTCGTGGGAGAGTATTCTAACCTCAAATTCGCGTTGTCATTGTTATATTTTGCAATGTTGTTTGGAGTCATTTTTTGAAGATGGAAATTATTGTTTTATTATAGTGGAATGCGGTTGCCTTGTGGGCGTGGGGTGAGTGAATTTTTATTGAATTTTTTCGTTTTATGTGATTTTGTGTGCAACAAAGTATATTGAAAAAAAAAAGAAAATATCTAAAAGTTATATAAATTTGTGAAAAGTTGTGGTTTTTATACAAATTTAGAATTAATTCTAAAATTTAGCAATTTCATCCTTTTTTCTGTATGCGAAAAAAACATGATATATTAGGGTTATGAAATTTTGGAATTTAATTCAAAATAGGGATAATTTTTTATAAAAACATGATTTTTAATTTATTATTTTCGAAATATTTAATTATTTATCATTGAATTTTTTCGTTTTATGTGATTTTGTGTACAACAAAGTATATTGAAAACATATGAAAGTTATATAAATTTTTATAGATTGTGGTTATTATACAAATTTAGAATTTATTCCCAAATTTTAAAATTTTTATTCTTTTTTCTGTATGGGAAAAAAACATGATATATTGGGGTGATGAAATTTTGGAAATGAATTGAAATTAAGAATAGTTTTTAATTAAAAACCGATTTTAAATTTATTGTTTTTGAATTACTTTATTATTGATTATATTATATTTAAAATTACTAATTATTTATTTATTATATTCGAAATGAATATCATAAATATTGACTGGAAAATCGATTACAATCATTCAATAAACGAATTTATTATCCAGTGAAAAAATACTACTCATTGTTATTGAAAAACCGATGTGTTTAAAGAAAGTTAGATTTATTTTATATTTATATTTAATTTTAATTATTGAATTTTTTTAATTAATTTTTATTTCAATTTATCTTATGTTTATATATTTATAATAATTAAATAATCAAAAAAAAATTAAGAAAATGTTTGAATACTAATCGATTAGTTTCGAATGTGCGTGATATATTTTAAAAATTTTTATATGGATAAGGAATGCTGCGAAATTACAAGAAAATGAGTATAATCAGAGTAAAAAATAAGAAAATGTAATTACTATAAAACATTGCAAAAATTACTGTATGACGTATAATAAATAAAAAAAGAGAACAGTTTTACTAGAAAACAAAGTTGTAAAAATACAAGAAAAAGTTGAAAAAAATAATTTTAAACTATTAAAATATAAAAGTCTTTTACTTGAAGTTTGAAATGTTATAAAAACTATAAAAAATACATGATATTTCCTAAAATAACAAAATTCATGAATGTTAAATAGTTAACTCAAAAACTATAAAAAGAATCTGAATTTATAAAAATATTTGTAATTACTATAATACAATGCAAAAATTACTGTATTACACTTGATAAATAAAAAAATAGAATAAAGAATTACCAGAAAAACAAATAGCTGTAAAAATACAAGAAAAAATTGATAATCTAATTTTAAGCTATTGTTAATAAAGGTCTTTTATTCGAAAATTCAAATGTTATACAATAAAAATAATAAAAAATCACATGATAATTCCTCAATTAAAAAAATTCATGAATGTTGAACAGTTAAATTAAAAATTACAAAAAGCATCTAAATTCATAAAAATATTTTTGAAAAAAATTAAAATAAAATTAGACAGTTCTTTTACTTAAAGACCGAATATCTAAGAAAATTTTAGAATATATTAAATGACAAAAACATCTTCAAAATTATAAAAATATACCAGAAAAAAATCCAATAAAATGAAGAAAACTAGAAAAACTATTTTTTTTGTTACTTATTTTTTCTTAAATATTCATTTCATTTATTACTTATTTTCAATCATTATTTTTTTAAATTAATTTTTTTTTTAGTTTTTTCTAGTATTTTATAGTATATTAAAAAAACATTCTAATATTCAACAACTCGAGAGCAACGAAAAACTTCGAAAAATAACATAAAACAGATAAAACTACAGATAGCTACTTGAAATCATGAAAAAATCATGTAAATGGAAAAAAATACATGCAACTCGTCAAAATGACGAAAAAATGATTTTATTGTTTTAGACATCGTTGTTGATAACTGTGCGATTTGTCGCAATCACATAATGGACCTGTGTATTGAATGCCAAGCAAATCAAGCATCTGCGACAAGCGAAGAATGCACCGTGGCTTGGGGCGTTTGTAATGTATGCTTTTTATCATTCCATTATAGTTTTTAAATTAAGTTTACTGCGTTTGTCTAATAAACATTATTGATATTAACTGGAATGTTTGTTAGACTTATTTCATTATGTTTTTAAGACTAATAACATGAGTAGTTTATTGTTAATAATAAATAATAAATAATAAATAATAAATAATAATAATAAATAATAAAATAAATATAAATAATAAATAATAAATAATAAATAATAATAAAAAAATAATAATAAATAAGAAGTTACAATCATATACTTGATATTTAGTTGGAGATGAAAAATTGTCTTTCAAAATTTTTATTTAAACATTTTACAGACTTTTTCATGTGGAGAGAAATAAAATTCGAAAACCATTGGCAGACATTATAAAAATTTTTTTTTTCAGCATGCTTTCCATTTCCACTGCATATCTCGTTGGCTGAAAACTCGACAAGTTTGCCCTCTAGATAATCGTGAATGGGAATTCCAAAAGTGAGTAACATTCTTTTTATATTTTATTCTTGACCAAAAAGTGGGAAAATAAATTAACCTTAATGTATTTTTTTTTTACAGATACGGCCATTAGTTATTCATAACATCGATATTTTTTCAATAAGTAATGTTATTCGATTTCTGGAAACCAGTGTTTTTGTCAATAAATGTATCCGTATGAAGATCAGCTATAATGTTCCAAAAAACTATTGTTTCACCATTATCTACATTGAATATGAAAATTTTTTTCTGGCAATGTTTGTAATTCAATTGAAAAATCTATTAGATTAAGAAATAAAAAAACTTTTTGCAGAAGTCATTGCGTTATTTTAATTTTTAGAAAATATAAATTTCCAAATGCATTTTTTCAAAATATAGCCTTCAAAAATATTTTGAACCAAAAATTGTTCGCACAAAATTAGTTTTTTTATGATGAAAACTTACCATTGCATACAACATATTATTTCGTGTTTTGAACGTATAATTTGTACGTTCAGCATAAAAAAAAAATCATTGGTTAAGTATGAAAAAGCTCAATTTGGTAAATATGATATAAAAAAAATTGAAGAAAATTTTATTATAATGCATAACATAGCAAAAAAGTAATTTACATTCTTTTATTTTATGGAATTCTGCAATTATTAAATTATGTTTAGATTTTTGGGAAGATGAATTCAAGATAATGCATGGAAACCTGAAATCTTATTTGATTTCGAATATTTATATAAGAAAAATATTCACAAAAAAAAGGTACAATATATAATCAAGTAAGAAAAATAAAATGCAGGAATCAGGAAGGAGGAAGAGTTAAAAAATTATATTTTATTTACATACAAAATATATAACAATATAAAAATATGTGATTTTCGACTCTTACAAAAATCTAGGAATCTGAACTGTTTCGCAAAATTCAAAATTTTCTCAGGTCTAAAATATACACTGAGAAAAAAATCTAGTGATTTGTACTATACAAATATTCGGAAAATTACAACATTCTAGGAAAATCTACAATATTATTATAATTTTGCATATGTTATAGTACATTTAACCATAAATCTATTTATTTTTACAATGCAGTAAAATATGGTAAAAAATACTAAACATGTCGTATTCGTTACTTTCGTAAATAACAGTTTTCAATGAAAATCAACAAGTCTTGAAAACTTTGAAAAATTGGAGGATTTGAAGAATTTCAGAAATTATTTCCTAATTCTGTAGATTGTAAAAAATTTCAAATCTTGAAAAAAATTAAGATAGATGAAATAAAATAATTATAGAAATATCTAGAAAGTTTTTTTAAAAATCTAGAAATTAAAAAATCTATATAATCTTGGAATCTAAAATACTTCGAATATTTCAAAATTTTCTTGACAAATTTTTAAAATCTATAAAATTGTAACATTTCCACTAATTTTTTGGAAAAAACTGTTAACATATACTCACATCATATATCGCATATAAATTAAATTTTCTGTCCAACATTTAATAATGATTGATACACGGATACATCAATAATTTTCTGTCCAAGTTTAAGAAACTAGCAAAATCGGTATTTTAATTGACAAATATGAAAAATATTTAAAAAGTGGATACATTTTTTTTTAATTTATACATGGTTTCCATCTATATTGAAAGGATTTCCATAATAATTCACATTTGAGAAAAAATGTGGTATATCTACCTAGCGAGAATTTTTGTTTATAAAATTTTGTTATGAAAATTTCACAGTTTATGAAATTGCATCACAGCTTATGAATGAAATTATCTTTAAGAAAAATCGATGACATTCGTTTTAGGTAATGTTTTTGACATTAAAAAGTGTCTCGGAATTCCGAATAAGACACATTGGAGTGTCTTCGAAGTTGAAATAAGATACTTCGAAATGTGACTTGGAAATTAAAAATATCTTGAAAATGTTTAAAAAACAATTGAAAAAGTGTCTTAGACACTTGTCAGTGTATTCGAGTTCCAGAGAAGATACTTTTCAAGGACTCTAAATTCAAAATAAGACTTCAAGGATTGTTTCCAAATTTATTACAAATCACTTCAAGCAGTATCTTAGACGTTTAAAAGTGTCTTCTAATTTTAATAAAACACCAATTCCGAATAAGACACATTGGAGTGTCTTATAATTTCAAATAAGAGACTTTACGAAGTATCTCAGAGATTCGAGAGTGTCTTAAAATTCCGAATGAGATATTGAGTGTCTTAGAACTTCGAGTAAGACATTTTCTAAAGTGTACTAGAAATTTCTGAATATCTTTGATTTTTTTAAGACACTTTGAAAAGTGTCTTAGAAATCCAGAGAAAATACTTCAGAAGGTTTTTGAATTTAAATAAGACACTTCCAGAAGTGTCTACATATTTGTAATAAATCACTTCAATAATTAGTGTGTCAGACGTTTGTAAGTGTCTTAGGATTTTCTTTAAACACATTCAGAAGTGATTTCAACATTAAGAAGTGTGTCATATTTCGGTATAAAAAACATAAAAGTGTTTTAGAATTTCGAATGAGATCTTCAAGAATTGTGTTGACATTCGATAGTGTCTTAGAATCCTAGATAAGACACTTCGAAGTGTCTTAGCATTTCGAACAAGACACTTTCGAGTGTCTTAGAATTTCAAATAAGGCACATAAAGAAGTGTCTTGGGCATTTCTGAATATCTTGGAACTTCGAAGAAGACAGTTTAAGAAGTGTCTTACACACTCGAAAATTTCTGAAAACTCCGGAAAAGATACTTTCCAAGGTCTTTAAATTTCAAAATAGTTTTTCGAGGATTGTCTTAAATTGTTGCATTTATCACTCAAAGAAGTGGTGACTTAGACGTTTTAAAGTGGTTTACAATTTTCATAAAACAAATTTCAAAATCGGGCTACAAATTGGACAAACTTGTAACCGAATTTTTGCAAATTCCTGGAGTAAACCGAAAATGTAGTCGATGCGGGCCATCGAGTCCAGGAGTAGTACTCGTAGGTCTAAGTAAATCAGGGGCCTTTGGGTTGAGTACAAGCAACAAAGGGTTGCTAAGAGCTCTCGATCTGCTCGGGCTACAGCTTCCAGCTCCTGTTGCTGATGCGTGCAACACACTTCCCCAACCTCTCCATTCCTTGCCCTCGCCGATGACATGATTGCCATCAAAATGTGTTTACCGTAAACTGTATCAAACTATTGATGTACGCGTCTCTCTCGTTTCCGAGAGTACACTTTTTACCTGGCGTTTTACTGGCAATTCCGGTCAGTCTCCAGCAAAGTCCTTTTTTTCCTCCGCTTTCTTCCATCAGAAAACCACGGAAATTCGTTTCCTTTTTTTTCCCTTACAGTTTTTATCAGAAGTAAGTTATTTTTTATAACAATCTTAACAACATGACCAATTTATTGAATCTGCTATGTTCATTAAAGTAAAAATAAAGATCATATTTTGAATACCAGATTATTTCAAACAAATCGTTTTCCTAACTCGTATAACACGTAAGTAAAACCTATCTTTTCGCCATCTTACGCCAAATGCTTCATCAAACAAAAAGCTTTCCTAGGCAAAGTTCGATTCGGGCGCAATTTTATACACATCGATTTTTATCTTTTCCGTCGCTGAAGAACTCGCTATCCGCTTTGGCGTAAATGGAAAGTTACGAGGGAAATTGCAAAACTTCACGAAAGAAAGAATGGTAATAAACTACGAAAAGTTTTGAGTAATTACCAAGTGCTATGAGTAAACCAATACAAAATTTTCAGGTCAAGCTTCAGTACATGCATAAAATATCGTTTTCATCTTACGTGGTTCTGCAGTAATTTTCTCACAATATGTTTTTTATAAAAATAAAAAAATACAGTACAATGTGATTGACGTAAATATTATAGAGAATCCAAAAAAAAACTTCTAAATAACTAAAAAATCTTGTTCTAAATGTTTCATAATCTCGAAAAAATGTTATACATCATGTTATTAAGTTTTTCTGTTTTTTTGCAAAAGCTGTAATATTTCAAGAAATACATCATCCTAAAAACAATGTGCATCGAAGAGATTTCAATAAATCTTGAAGGCGGGTGGAAGAAAAGAAAAAGAAAAGTTGATTCGTAGGATACCTGTTTGTCGGATGTATCAAGATCCCCGTCGTCTTTCTTTCGCTCTTTCTGAAACAGCGAAAATTTTCCATGTTATTCCATTTCTTTTTTTTTCGTAAAACAAAATTTTTCCCTATTTTCCATTTTGTATCGTCATGGTCATACGATTGCAAAAATAATTTTTCACCGAAAAAGTTCAGAAAACTTTTCTGCACGAAATATTTTTCTTTTTCCAAATCACGTCCATTTCCGAAAATTTCTTAATCGAGTGAAATTTTTCTTTCAAACGTTTCAGCGTGGAATTTTCACAAAAATCGGGTTTTCGAGGACGTTCTGCAGTTTCTCGAGTTTTCCACGACTTATCGCACCGGCGGCAAATCCCCGCTGCTGTACACTTGTATTTGCTTATTTGGCCTGGTCGCTTAAATCCGCCCCGGAAACAAAGCCCTCGAAAAATATGCCCCTCATGATTTTAACATTCGATGATCCATTTTTCCATTATTCGCCTTCGACTTTTTCCCTCTCGCAAAAATCACACGTTATAAAGAAAAAATTTCTCTTACGTAGTTATACAAGTTTCTCTTTTTTTGACATATCTATATTTTAAAGTTGTGTGAAAATAACTAAATAGTTTTAGTCATTCTCAACATCAACAATATACGATTTAACCAAAAAAATTTTTCACTATCAATAATATATTACATATCAGTGTAAAAGAAATGTATTGTATTATGCCGTATTATGCTCATGGAACTCATTTTTAATCTTCATTGATTTCTAAGATTTTACGAAATTCGAAAATGTAAGAAATGGGGAAAATTTTGAACAATTTTGAATGATGGAAAAATTTTGGAATTTTGAAAACATCAAAAATATTACATATTTTTGACAACTTAAAAATTTTAAGAAATGTTAGAGATAATAGAATTTGAAGAAATTTGGAAACATACATTTTGCAGTTCTAAAGCTTTGAAATTTCATACACGAAAATGCTAGGAATTTTAATTAAATTAGAGAATTTTGAAAAAATGCAAATTCTAAGATTTTTCTGAAATCCATAAAAAGTTTTCAATTTTTTTAAACTTGAATTATGAAAAAGTAGAAAATTTTTCACATATTCAAAACTTTTCAATTTTCAGTCTGAAAAACATTGTATATTTCAGTAATTTTCAACCATTTATTTGAAATTTTGTGAATTCTAAAATATTAAAATTAATGAAAATCTCAAAAATTTGAATATTTTTGCATTGTTAAAACTTTGGAATTCGTATTTTTCTCGATTTAAAATTCTTGATAAATTTATAATTTTCTCTAATTGTTTATTATGTTCTCAATTCTAAATGTTTTAACTTTGAATTGCGATGTAAATTTAAAATTCAGAATAAAAACTTGGAAAATTCTTGAAATGATGAAATTTGCAAAAAATAAAAAACTTTTGAAATTTTTGTATTTTGAAACTTCTAGATTTCATTTTTGATTTTTCGATGAATTTTCAATTTTTTCGATTGGCAATTTATAATCAACAGTTAGTTTTGATTTTTGAAATTTTTTATTAAAATAAAAATTTCAATTATTAAAATAAATTTAAGACTTGAGAAAATTCAAAAGTTTTGGGAACCATGGAATTAAAAAAAATTTTTTAACTTCATATTTCTGGATTTCTCTAATACTAAAAGTCTAGAGACGAAAATATTGAGAATTTTTGACATCTCGAAGAATTTAGAAAATAATAATAATTCGGAAATCCTAACAGCTTTTCATTTTTCAAATTTTGAATTTTGGAGAAATTGAAAATTCCGTGAAAATTCAACATTATTAAAAATTAAAAAAATTGTTGCGAATCTAATAATTTTTCATCGATTGGATATTTTCAATTTCAAATCTGAAATACATTAAAAATAATATCAGTAAAAAATTTCTTATTATATTCTGCTGTTAAGACAGAAAATTTATCAGAATCAACAGGGAATAAAAAATATAAATTCACTAAAAATAATGTAAATTCACTAAAAGACACAAATTCACCTGCGGTGAAGTCGGTGAATGCGCAGTTAAAAAGAACAACCTCAAATACTTGACGTTATACATTCATTTAAAAATAGTTTTTTCGAGTGTTAGGCAAGTCTTGATGATTAAAAATCGAAAAAATACCTTTGATTGTAATTTTCTTCAAAAAATATCGTTTATCTCATTATTGATTTCGCTAAAAAACTCAAAATTGCTTACGGGTGTTTTTTGCACAAAACGCCTGTAAAAGCTCCCGTAAGTTACGGGTTCTCAAGAACGCCAGGGTTTGATTCTTTTAATATATTATTTACATTTTATTTACGTATTATTATTGATTATTAGTTATATATATTATAATAAACAATTTATCATTTACTCATTTTTGACAGTTCGATATAACTAGTCTTAAAAACAAAATGAGAAGTTAAACAATAGAAAAATTATTATGATTTTGGGATTTATTTTTTATTTTTAAAAGTACAGGAACGATTTTGGCAGATGGTACGATAAAAAAGGTTGAACGATGCGTCGCGAAATGCTGAAACCAAGCGTTGAACATTGTTTGATTCGTCGCGGGAAAAGGCGCCTGGAAAATTGGGTGGGGGAATTGGGAAGGGGGCGGGAAAGCTCTGTTTCCGGCGGAAATGAGGCCTTCGTTGCCCCAGTCTACCACTATCGCCGACGTTGCCGCGACGAACGAAAATTGTATTTATATTCCATTTCCCATTCTCAGGTAAACAGCGAAGGACACGCGCGCTCCGAGCCTCCAGAGAGTAATGCGATTTGTATAACTTGCATTTACAACCGACGAGAGTAAAAACTTGGCTGCCTTTTTTTTCTTTTTTCCTCAACGATGGCTACTTTACAAAATCACAGCGGAAAAAGCATAGTATCCTTTTAAATTTAAAAAATTTACAGTTCAATAATGAATCAACTCAAGTTTTGTAAAATAAAATTTTATTATCGGTAAAATCAAGTTTTGAACGAAGCATTTCAAGCTCTTGAGGTTTTTTCGAAAATACAGCAATAGTGTGGTCTGAATTTATAACAGCTCTTCCAAACTTCGAAAAGACAAATAGCCGAGTGAAATCTGTAAAAAATCGCCAAAGGCATTGAAACGTGAGTGATGATGGTCCAGGCCCAAACTCCATAGAAACGCAAGTGGTCTGGACGAGCATCTGCACGTGATTTTTCCAGAGTGTTGACGATCCAAAGTGAAATGTTCACCATGATGAGAAACGTAATGAGCTCCTTTCCTGGCTTTTTGCTTGTCGTTGAGCGCTTTCTTCGTGCGATCTGTGATTAAATTCAAATCGAAAAAAAAAACAAAATAACAATCAGTCAATTATACGTGGAAGTTTAAATCATTAAAACAACACGTTTGGGAAATTAGAAAAATTCCAATATATCGTAAAGCAACGAACTTATTTTCAGGAAAAGCGACGTATCTCTCGTTCTTTTCTCTTTTTTCTATCGAGACGAGCAGCAAGTTAATACAAATTTTCGTGTTTAAATTCAACGAAACCGCGACTGAAATTAGTTCAACGTCCCTTCGTAGCGGGAAAGCGCGTAGAAAAACAAGGAAAAAAGAGGGAAAAGCGAGTTTCAGGATAAGTCGAATTAAAGGAAGATACGTCGCTATCTCTCATCCCTCGTTTTCTTGTGTCGTCGCTCTCGTATTTATTTTCTTTTTCTTTCCATTTCCCTATCTATCCGAGGCAAGTTTCACCTTGATGAGCAAAGTTTGCGCGGTGCTTTGCAGCAAAGCCAGAAAGTCGGCTGTGAGGGAGAGCCCCCAGGTGGGACCCGTCGACAGGATTCCCCCGACGGCCCCGAAAAGACAGTGGAGGTACACCCCGGCCTGCGCTGCAGTCAATAAAGTGGCGTCGAGGTGCGGGGGCGTCGTCTTACGTTCCTTCAAGGCGCGAAGTTTCAGCGCCGCCCCGCTCGAAGCGAGCCCCCCTAACCCACAAATACGATATTATTTCTTCACGAGTGTGGAAAAGCTGTAGTCAGATATACTTCTGACTTTGAATGTACAAGATGCTTCTTAGAGTGTCATATTTGAAATTCTAAGAAATTTCAATGTGCCTTAGTCGGAATTTGATGACACTTTTCAATGTCCAAAACACTTTTTAAGGTGTTTTATGAAAATTCTAAGACACTTTCGAACGTTCGAGTCCGTTCGTTGAGTGATAAATGCAACAAATTTGGTCAATCCTCGGAGTGTCTATTTTGAAATTGAAAGACTTTTAACAGTGGCTTTTCCGGAATTCACAGAAATTTCCAAGTGCATAAGACACTTCTTAAACTGTCTTTTTCCAAGTTCCAAGACATTCAGAAATGCTCGAGACACTTCTTGAAATGCCTCATTTGAAATTCTAAGACACTCGAAAGTGTCATGTTCGAAATGCTAAGACACTTCAAAGTGTCTTATCTAGGATTCTAAGACACTATCGAATGTCAACACAATTCTTGAAGTGTCTCATGGGAAATTCTAAAACACTTTTATGGTTTTTATACCGAAATACGAGACATTTTTTAATGTTCAAAACACTTTTGAAGGTGCTTTAAGAAAATTCTAAGACACTTTCAAACCTCTGACACACTAACTCTTGAAGTGATTTATTAATCAAAGTGAAAAATCACTTTTCAAAGTGTCTTTGAAAATCCAAAGATATTCAGACATTTCTTAGACACTTTACAAAATCACTCTCGAATCTCTGAGATAATTTGTAAAGTCTCTAATTTGAAATTATAAGACACTCCAATGTGTCTTATTCGGAATTTCAAAACACTTTTAAATGTCTAAGACACTATTCGAGGTGTTTTATTACAATTCGAAGACACTTTTTAACGTCTAAGATATTACTGGAAGTGATTTGTCAAAAATTTGAAGACAATCCTTGAAGTCTTATTTTGAAATGAAAGTTCTCGAAAATATTTTTTCTGGAACTCTAATACGCTTTCAAGTATCTAAGACACTCTTTAAAGTGTTTTTTAAAAATTTACAAGATATTTTGAATTTCCAAGACATTCCTTGAGGTATCTTATTGAAAATTGGAAGACACTCCAATGTGTTATGTTTAAAATGCTAAGACACTTCAACGTGTCTTATCTGGGATTCTATGACACTATCGAATATCAACACAATTCTTCAAGTGTCTCATTAGAAATTCTAAAACACTTTTATGTTTTCTATTCCGAAATATAAGACACATTTTAGTGTTCAATACACTTTTGAAGGTGTTTTAAGAAAATTCTAAGACACTTTCAAACGCCTGACACACTCATTCTTAAAGTGATTTATTACAAATTTGTAGACACTTCTTGAAGTGTCTTCTAAAAATTCAAAGACTTTTTGAAGTATTTTTTCTGGATTTCTAAGACACTTTTCAAAGTGTCTTTGAAAATCCAAAGATATTCAGGCATTTCTAAGATACTTTACAAAATGTCTTACTCGACGTTCTGAGACACTCAGAAACGTCTCATTCGGAATTTTAAAACACTCTTGAATCTCTGAGATGCTTCGTAAAGTCTCTTATTTGAAATTCTAAGACACTTTAATGTGTCTTTTTTGGAATTCTGAGACACTTTTTAACTTTACAAACATTATCCAAATCCAATTTCATTGATTTTTTTTTTTCAATATTAAGACATTTAAGTCTAATATTTAAGTCTAAGATACTACCTGAAGTGATTTGTAAAAAATTTGAAGGCAATCTTTGAAGTATTATTTTGAATCGAGAGTTCCTGAAAAGTATCTTTTCTGGAACTCTAATACACTTTCAAGTGTCTAAGACACTTTTTAAAGTGTTTTTAAAAAATTGTCAAGATATTTTGAATTTCCAAGACACTTCTCGAAGAATCTTATTTGACATTCGAAGACACTCCAACGTGTCTTATTTCGAATTCCAAGACACTTTTTAATGTCAAAAACATCATCCAAAAGGGATGTCATCGATTTTTCTTGAAGATATTCAGACATTTCTAAGATACTTTACAAAATGTCTTACTCGACATTCTAAGACTCTCAGAAACGTCTCATTCGGAATTTTAAGACACTCTCAAATCTCTGATATGCTTCGTAAAGTCTTTTATTTGAAATTTTAAGACACTACAATGTGTCTAATTCGGAATTTCAAAACACTTTTAAATGTGCAAGACACTATTCAGGGTGTTTTTTTTTTTTAAATTCGAAGACACTTTTAAACGACTAAGACACTACTTGAAGTGATTAATAAAAAATTTGAAGAGAATTTTTGAAGTCTTATTTTGAATTTAAAGTCCTTGAAAAGTATCTTTTCTGGAACTCTAATACACTTTCAAGTGTCTAAGACACTTTTTTAAGTGTTTTTCAAAAATTTGCAAGATAATTTGAAGTGCCAAGACACTTCTCGAAGTATCTTATTTCAACTTCGAAGACACTCCAATGTGCCTTATTTGGAATTCAAAGACATTTTTAATGTCAAAAACATTATCCAAAACGAATGTCATCGATCTTTCTTAAAGATAATGTCATTGGGAAAGGGGGAAGGGGCATTTCCTCAATCGTGCCTCGGGCGCCGAAATGTCTTGCTACGCCACTGGAGAGTAGAATTTTTATCGTCACCTGTGATGAGAATAACAATTTCCAACGAAGTCACTTGTTCGATGGCCAAATTCGGCTTGGCTTTTTTCAGTACGAAAAACATTATCAGACTCAATACTGTGGCTGAAAGCACCAAAATGCCACCTAAAAGTCCCCTGAAAATGCATTTTTATAAAACATGAGAATTTTCAAGAATTTATTGTGAAATTGTAGGATCATAAAATGAAATATACTTGTGCGCACTTCCACAGTCGATGCTCAATTGATGTGATAGTCTCGATTCGCATTTAGGTATAACAGGTTCATCTACCTAATAAATATACGTGAATACGTATTAACAAACTCAAAAACGCAAAAAAATAATGATTATACTTCGCAATATTATGATGGAAATAATAACAATTTACGTATTTGTGCTGTCTCATATTTTTGATCTGAAAAAGATCATTCTTATGTTTTGGTCATTACAACAAATTTTGAAATGTTTTTTGTAATTAATGAATTAATTATTTTTCATTTATGATTTCATTTATGGTTTCATTTTTTTTTTTTTTGTTCATTTACACCAAATTTTACAAGCGTATGTTCATAAATTCAAGAATAAATGGCATAATTATTTATTATATAATAAGTCAATCGGTAATATCAAAGAAATATATTCCAACAAATGCTGTCAGTCTTGTTCTCGTAACGTTTGTTTATAGGACTGTGGAATTTCGATTGATTTGCAACAGATTCAATCAGTGACGGTTTTACTGACGAATCATCACTGACAGATTCAATTAATTAAAATTTGACTGATTCAGATTTAGAGAGTGAATTTCATGTTCGAAAATGAGCGATGGTCGCAGAGAATATAAGTAATCGAAACTTAGAGAACGTTTATAATTCTGACCCTCTTCCACATTTCGTAGAGAATAAATGCACAGATTAAGCTGAACTCGATCGTGCATGGAAAGAGGAAAGGGCTTGCATCGGTGAGCAAAGTTTCCAGGATGCCGTCGTCACCCTCGTCCGCGTGTTCCAATTGAGCGATCTCGTGCCGCGTTTCCACCACCAAAGCCTGCGAATACCAAATCACGACACTGCTTTCCATATCACTATTTCAAACGGAAAACTTTCTGAAAAACTTGAAAGTGCTTCTGCAGGAAAAAAAAATTCTGTAAATTGTGTATGCTATATATCTGGAATTCGAGAAAAGTAGTGTTTTTTTATATTTCATGGCTAATAAAAATGAATATGGAATGTTTAAAACATATCTGACCTGAAGCCACACACAGAGATTCGTCGCTATCATGTGCATAAGGCCCAATTTCGCTAAGGCCCCGTGTTTCGTTAGCTCAATATTTTGACTGTACAAGAAAATGAAGCTCATTTGAGCGATGACTAGAAGAAGCCGAGTCGCTGGTGTGATAGCTCCAACAATTCCCGATGATATCTCAGCCCCGATTTGCATTCTGGTAATCATGATTGTTCAATGGAAAATTCAATACACAGCTTTTGGCATAATGATATTTGTTATTTACCCGGTGAAAACGAGGGAACCCGCTCCGAAGCCAACCATTCCAAGACGTAGACTTTGATTTATTTGTAAAAATGATTAAATTTTACCTATTAATTATATTATAATTAACTTAACAGTGATATTACCAAAAACTGCCATATTGTTGCGTTTGGTGTGTCTGAAGACTCGTTTTTTCGTTCGCTTCCTTGCACTCTAGAATCAACTTTTTTTTCAACTTATCATCAGTGACACCAAAATCAAATTTTCCTTCGAAATTCACCTTAGTTTGGGCTATGTCATAGATGTTTTTGGTCGGTAAAAGGCTTTCCTCAAGGTCCACGTATTTCACTAGCATCCTTTTCACGGCTCTGTCCCTCAACAGGGTTGTGCACATCGCTATGACAAATCCCACGCTCGCCAAGTACAAATATAGATAGAAACCCTGCGATACCGAATCGTTATTTATTTTTTCAACAAGGTTTCACACGTAAAAGGAATTTTTTATTAATGGTTTTAATTCAAAACCAATCAAATTTGCGTAAATAGAATTTCGAAAATCCGAGAAATGGGGAAAATCGTGTTAGCGCAGATACGAATGTGGAGCAGCAAGCTTGGCAGTGTTCCGTGAAATAAGCCATTAGCCAAGATTACAGCGAGTAGAATAATTGGCTACGATTTAAGGACGAAGGTAGTGCAGTGATAAGATTATTATAGATCCGCTTCTCGGTCGCGCCGCTTTAATTATAAGATTGTTTGATCACATAACGTGCTTGGTCGCTAAAAGGATAAAGTCGGATCAAGAGTCGGTCAGAATGGCGCGATTTCGCATGCATCGTGTGTGCTCTGCCAATAAAGCGGTGGCGATACGTGAATGAAAAGCGCCCATTCGAGCCGCAGTCACGCGGCAACGAAAAATTCTGCATCGCGCGATTTACCTGATCCAGGGCGGGGGGCACCTGCTGGCTCACGCTCGAAGTCACCGGGATTGCGATCCCGACGACCACCACTAATTTCATGTAAAGGGTGCTGATCATGGACATGAGCTCCGCGTGTTGTCTCCGTCTCTTACCACTTTCTTTCACATCTGAAATATTAATTGTGGAACAGCTATCAGCTATCAGGGATGATAGAAGTATGCACGGAAAATAATGAAAAATGCATGCAAAAACGCACAAAACCAGTGGCGTAGCGAGGGAGGGGCGAAGTGGGCAGAAGCGCGTGACTAATTTTCCAAAAGCGCAACAAACGGGATGAACGTTTTCACCTGGACCGCCGATTTTATCGTTCTACGAAGGAAAAAAATTAGAATCACTACTTCTGACTTCGAATGTCCAAGATACTTCTTGGAGTGTCATATTTAAAATTCTAAGAAATTTCAATGTGCCTTATTCGAAATTCGAAGACACTTTTCAATGTCCAAAACACTTTTTAAGGTGTTTTATGAAAATTGTAGGACACTTTCAAACGTCTAAGTCATTTCTTTGAGTGATAAATGCAACAATTTAAGACAATCCTCAAAATGTCTATATTGAAATTTAAAGACCTTTAAAAGTATCTTTTCCGGAATTCTCAGAAATTTTCAAGTGTATAAGACACTTCTTAAACTGTCTTCTTCGAAGTTCCAAGATATTCAGATATACCCAAGACACTTCTTGAAATGCTTTATTTGAAATTGTAAGACACTCGGAAGTGTCTTGTTCGAAATGCTAAGATACTTCAAAGTGTCTTATTGACACTTTGAAAGTGTCTATCTAGAATTCTAAGACACCATCGAATGTAAACACAATGCTTCAAGTGTCTCATTGGAAATTCTAAAACACTTTTATGTTTTTTATACTGAATTATGAGACACTTTATAATGTTCAAAACACTTTTGAAGGTGTTTTGAGAAAATTCTAAGACACTTTCAAATGTCTGACACACTAATTCTTACAGTGATTTATTACCAATTTGTCAGACACTTCTTGAAGTTTCTTATGAAAATTCAAAGATTTTCTGAAGTATCTTTTCTGGATTTCTCAGACACTTTTCAAAGTGTCTTTGAAAATACAAAGATATTCAGACATTCGTAAGACAATTCACAAAATGTCTTACTCGAAAATCTAAGACACTCAGAAGCGTCTCATTCGTAATTTAAAACACCCTCGAATCTCTGATATACTTCGTAAAGTCTCTTGTTTGAAATTATAAGATACTCCAATGTGTCTTATTCGGAATTTCAAAACACTTTTAAGTGTCTAAGACACTATTTGTGGAGTTTTATTAAAATTCGAAGACACTTTTAAACGTCTAAGACACTACTTTAAGTGATTTTTCAAAAATTTGAACACAACCCTTAAATTCTTATTTTTAATTTAGAGTCCTTGAAAAGTATCTTTTCTGGAACTTTAATACACTTCCAAGTGTCTATTAAGATACTTTATAATGTGTTTTATAAAAATTTTTAAAATATTTTGAATATCCAAGACAACTCTTTAAGTATCTTATTGGAAATTCGAAGGCACTCTAATTCTGAGACACTTTTTAGTGTTAAAAACACTTTTGAAGGCGTTTGAAGCAAATTCTAAGACACTTTCAAACGTCTGACACACTAATCCTTCAAGTGATATATATTACAAATTTGTAGACACGTCTTGAAGTGTCTTAATAACATTAAAAGATCTTCTGAAGTATCTTTTCAGGATTTCAAAGACACTTTTTGAAGTGTTTTTGAAAATCCAAAGATATTCAGACATTTCTAAGACACTTTACAAAATGTCTTACTCGAAGTTTTAAGACACTCAGAATTGTCTCATTCGGAATTTGAAGACACTCTCGAATCTCTGAGATACTTAATAAAATCTCTTATTTGTAATTTTAAGACACTTCAACGTATTTTATCAAAATTCGAAGACACTTTTAAACGTCTAAGATACCACTTGAAGTGATTTATGTAAAATTTGAAGACAATTCTTGAAGTCTTTTTTGAATTTAAAGTTCTTGAAAAATATATTTTCTGGAACTCTAATACACTTTCAAGTGTCTAAGACACTTTCCTCCCTTGTGCCTCGGGCCTTGAAATGTCTTGCTACGCCACTGATTAGAAATGGAAAAATTATATTTTATGCTTGAAATGAATGATCATCATTTCAACGTGAGATTCAACGTGTTGGTTACAGCAGATTGTAATATGTTGTTTCGAATTTTCAAAAATTGATAAAACCATTGAAAATAGTTTCATTGTACGGCATCTTATATTTAAAATTTATCTCGAAATCTGTGAAAATTAAAAAAAATTCTTTTGATTGTATAAATATATTGATGACATTACAGAATCATTCAAATATTAGAAGTTCACCAAATACTAAAAATCTTCCGGAAGGCTGACTTATTTAAAATCTATTAAAATACTCAAACTCAATTTAAATTTGAATCCTGAAGCATTCAATTCTAGAAATATTTGTAGCAATTTTGAAAAATTTATATGTGTATGAAAAATCTGTTTTATACTGAAAAATACAACAATTTGTAATAATACCATAAATATATTCAGTACTGAAAATTCATGTCTATAGATATGTTTTCTGGAAAATTTATTTAGCTACTTAACATCTAAAAAACTCACCGAATTCCGCTGCACCGAATTTTATTAATCTATTCAGAAATTCATAAACATACTAGAAAATCTCAACGTGCATGAAAACTGGAAAATACAAAGAAAATGTTAATAGCAGTTAATTAAGAACTGAAAAAATCTGATATTACTGAATGAAAATTACAAAAGTATGTTATTAAATAGAAAATATTAAATTCCATTAAAAAACGTTGCATAAGTTTGTATCTCAATCATTCTTAATAAAAATGCGTACTTTTAATTTCCTCGAAAAATTTACCGTAAATATCATACATGTTTCAAAATCCCAGGAAATTGTTTTTCGTTGAAAATCTGCTGATTTTTTGAGTAACATATATCTTGCACTTGATAATGAATTTCCCGGGTATCATATTCGAAAGGAATTTTATCAGCGAAATGAAATTGATGAAAGAAATGAAAATAATCCTGCCTTTGACTTTGACTTGGTCCATGCACGTCAACGGGGAAGCCGCGGTATCGACAGGCGCGAGTTGCAGCATTTTCCGGTGATGCGAAACATGAGTTTCGACGTTCATTTCTGGCTTTTCGCGCACCAGGTTCGACGCGTTTTCCGTGACGTGGGAAAAATCCTGATCCTGTGCCACGCACGAAGGCAAGGACATGTTACTCCCGATCCCCCCGAATAAGGCACTGTGACAGATTTGCCAAACATCCAATTCAACTTTGTAATTCCATCAAATGAAAGTCAAATTCAACTTTCAACCAATTTTTTCATGAAATTTGAAGAGTGAAATAATTATTGATAAAAATAAAAGTTGATTTTTACATACCTTTAGATATTATAATTAGTAGTTGGAAATCTGATATGGAAAAATGCGCACTGAAACGACTACACTTTTTTTTCTTATTTTGATAGATTTTCATTCTAAATTTTTCATTCATAGATTGGGATCTTTTCTGCATTCGAACTGAAAATTTTTTAAATAGCCAGAATGTAAAACCTTCAAACTGAATTCAAGTCTTAATCAATCGATTCGCATTGCCATGGAACAGTTCGTACAATTACACGCTGTTCTCTTAGGTATGAAGAAACTTTAGATTGCATAGTTACGCTCGTGGAGCTCGTGTTTGTATAGGAAAATATCTCATTCCGCGATATTTTGCAACTTTACCACTTTTGCGCGTCATGACACGGATTTTCTCGAAAGTCATCCAAATAATCATTATCAATTCAAATTAAAATGAAGAAAATCATCAATTCACAATTTTTTTTTTGAGTCGACGGTATTGGAGATTTATTTTGTGGAAATTATTAAGAGATGATTTCATCATGAGCAGTGGCGTAGCAAGACATTTTGGCGCCCGGGGCGCGAAGGAGGAAATGCCCCCCTTACCCCTCGGCCCTGAAGGAAATTATCTTTTAGAAAAATCAATGACATTCGTTTTAGATAATATTTTTGACATTAAAAAGTGTCTCAGAATTCCGAATAAGACACATTGGAGTGTCTTCGAATTTCAAATAAGATACTTCGAGAAGTGTCTTGGAAATTCAAAATCGTGAAAATTTTTGAAAAACACTTTGAAAAGTGTCTTAGACACTTGAAAGTGTATAAGAGTTCTAGAAAAGATACTTTTCAAGGACTCTAAATTCAAAATAAGATTTCAAGGATTGTCTTCAAATTTTTTATAAATCACTTCAAGTAGTGTCTTAGACGTTTAAAAGTGTCTTCAAATTTTAAAAAAACATCTGGAATAGTGTCTTGGACATTTCAAAGTGTTTTGAAATTCCGAATAAGACACATTGGAGTGTCTTACAATTTCAAACAAGAAACTTTACGAAGTGTCTCGGAGATTCGAGAGTGTCTTAAAATTCCTAATGAGACGCTTCTGAATGTCTTAGATTTTCGAATAAGATATTTTGTAAAGTGTCTTAGAAATGTCTGAATATCTTTGGATTTTCAAAGACATTTTGAAAAGTGTCTTACAATTCCAGGAAAGGTACTTCAGAAAATCCTTGAGTTTTAATAAGACACTTCTAGAAGTGTCTACAAATTTGTAATACATTTTTTCAAGAATTAGTGTGTCGACGTTTGAAAGTGTCTTAGAATTTTCTTAAAACACCTTCAAAAGTATTTTGAACAATAAAAAGTGTCTTATATTTCGGTATAAAAAACATAAAAGTGTTTTAGAATTTTCAATGAGACACTTTAAGCATTGTGTTGACATTCGATAGTGTCTTGTAGAATCCTAGATAAGACACTTTAAAGTGTTTTAGCATTTCGAACAAGACACTTTCGAGTGTCTTAGAATTTCAAATAAGGCATCCCAAGAAGTGTCTTGGGCATTTCTGAATATCTTGGAACTTCGAAAAAGACAGGTTAAGATGTGTCTTATATACTTGAATATTTCTGAGAATTCCGGAAAAGAGACTTTTAAAGATCTTTAAATTTCTAAATAGACACTTCGAGGATCGTCTTAAATTGTTGAATTTATCACTTAACGAAGTGACTTAGACGTTTGAAAGTGTCTTAGAATTAAAAGAAAAACACCTCGAATAGTGTCTTGGACATTTAAAAGTGTTTTGAAATTCCGAATAAGACACATTGGAGTGTTGAGACGCTTCTGAGTGTCTTAGATTTTCGAGTAAGACATTTTGTAAAGTGTCTTAGAAATGTCTGAATATCTTTAGATTTTCAAAGACACTTTGAAAACTGTCTGGGAAATTCTGAAGAGATACTTCACAAGGTCTTTGAATTTTAAAAAGACACTTGAGGAAGTGTCTACAAATTTGTAATAAATCACTTCAAGAATTGTGTTGACATTAGATAGTGTCTTAAAATCCTACAGAAGACACTTTGAGGTGTTTTAGCATTTCGAACAAGACACTTTCGAGTGTCTTAGAATTTGAAATAAGGCATTTCAAGAAGTGTCTTGGGCATTTCAGAATATCTTGGAACTTCGAAAAAGACAGTTTTAGGAGTGTCTTATACACTTGAAAATTTCTGAGAATTCCGAAAAAGATACTTTTAAAGATCCTTTAATTTCAAAATAGACACTCCGAGGATTGTCTTAAATTGTTGCATTTATCACTCAAAGAAGTGACTTAGACGTTTGAAAGTGTCTTGGAATTTTCACAAAACACCTTCAAAAGTTGACTAGACATTGACTGCCCCCTTCGCCCCCCCCCCTTCGCTACGCCACTGCGCGATGGTTTTGGTGATTTTATTTGTGGAATTGAGAGATAATTTTATTATGAGATTTCGAAAAATTATTGTAGGAAGATCTAAAAAATAAAAAAAACATGTAAATACCCTAGAAGAGCTTTTCTTTGATTGATAACAGCATTTAAAGAAATGCTCTGTCTCCTTAGGCTTGATGATCTGGCCCGAGGCAGGGGAAAACTATCTCGTCTGCCGAAATCGATAGGCAAGTTGGCCGCCTGGTGTCGAGCTTCAGCCACCGCCGTTTTCACTATTGCACCTTCTTTAAGTTCCGATCTGCAGTGAATTTACGAGTTTTTTTTTCATAAATCTTGAAGGGATTGTCAAGAAAATGGAGTAGTATTCCTTTTTAAATCATTGAAATCATTCGGAGTAAAGGGTTTAATGTTTAAGTGGATTTCTTGTGGAAATCGAGAAGGACCTTGGGGGTCAAATTCACGGACCAAACTTTTCTCAAATTTTCTTTATATTTTTCCAAGTAAAAAAGTCCTTTGTCACTTTTTACAAAACTGAAAATCAAGAAGGATATTCGAGTTTGAAATCTGAGAAATCTGATTGGTTGACACTTTCAACTTGAATATCTTTTTTGATTTTGAGTTTTGTAAAAAGTGGCAAAGGACTTTTTTACTCATAAAAATATTAAGAAAATTTGATAAAAGTTTGGTCCGTGAATTTGACCCCCACTTGTCGATAAAGGGCATTTATTAGTGAAATTTTAGGCTTGAATAACTTTTTCAATTTTGAGTTTTTTGAAAAATGGCAAAGGAAAAAAAGTCTTAGATTTTCATACGGAATCTATGATTTTCGGCTGTCACACTTTAATTGGGACACCCTGTATAATACACGCACCCGACAAAATGGCGTTCTGAAACTCCAAAAAACCTTCTCCACACTTTCTGTAAAAACCACCAAGTGTCTCTCTCGAAAAAACCCTACAAATTGATAAAAAACACTTTCCCGCGAAAAAAATTTCCCAATCACATCAAATGTACTCACTGCTTCGTTGCCATAACGTCACTTTTACCAGCCCCGTAATTGTTTCCACTTGATTTTTTCATTTGCTCATCCACCCACCGACCTTTTTCTTTTTTCCTCCGTTCTTTTTTCCTCGATCAAGTGCAATTAGAAGCTCTCGCGGAAGAGTGAAAAAAAAAGAACAAAAAGGGGGTGAAACTGGAAGGGGCGGGAAAGCCGGAAAAATCCTTTAAAGTTTTCCGTCTGAAAGCTCGGGCGCAACAATCGCGCCCGCTTATAAATCACGGTCGACAATGCGCGTCAAACTTTTCAGTTAGCGTTACATACGGTATTTGCTCGCGCGAATTTATTCAACGGGAAAAATTTTTCCTCTCGCGCAATCAGAATTTTCCACGGAAAAGACGCTTTTCCTCGGCTCCGAAACGAATACGACGTATTTTATTCATTTCTTGGGCTCGTTATAGCTTTTTCAAATTCGATTTCTCGAGGTGAAGGGAGAGGAGGCTGAGGGGGGAGGGGAGATTATCGAAGATTTTGTAGGTTCTCGTAGAATCTGGATTGTTGATGGTAAAAAATTTTTTTTTATGCTTTTTGATTGCTGAATTGAAATAACTAAACCATATTTTTTTAACTTCGATTGCTGTAAAATTAAAAAAAATTTTTTTTGGATACGAACAATAAAATTAATACTATAAAAAATTTTATATTTAGTTATTTTCAAAGTTCTTTTGGATTCCTAACGATATTTCAAGTTCATGCGAAACGAAAACAACGACAGATGGACGTGGAAAAGTTCTAATTGTTTGCTAATGTGTTTTGCGGAATCAAATAAAACGTGATAATAGTCCTAATTGTGGGTGTAGTCGATAATGAAAGTTAATGTAACATTTGGTGAAAAATCGTCTTTTTGCAGAGTCTCAATAATTTTAACTGCATTGTTTTCAAAAAATTTTACAAGAAAATTCAATCGTTAGAGTTGTAAAAGAATTACACTGTAGAAACTCAAAATATCAATGAAAGAACGCAAATTTATAAAATTTGTATTTTATTATAGTAAAATATAGGGTTAAAAAGTAGAATTCGCATTCAAAGTATTTTAACTAATAGCAATTTTGATAATGTAATAATTTTTCTCAAAACTATTTTTGGAAGTAAGTTAACAATTATAAAAGCCTCAATAATAATTCAAGAATCACAATATTCCTTATAAGCAATCTTAATTATTGATTATAATTTTATCATAATATAATAATAATCAAATGTAATATAATTAGGTTAGGGTTTCACTGCAGTAGAATATGAGGTTCAAAAAGTACAATATGCATTTGAAGTATTTCAACTAGTAGTATAAATTTCACGATTTAATAGTTTTTCTTATTTACAATTTTCATTCTCATTTTTTTAACTGTTATTAATAATTTTTTTAATGTAGTAATTTTTCTGAAAACTATTTTTATAAGTAAGCTAAAAATGATAACAGCCTCAATAATATTGCAAGAATTACAATATTCTTATAATTAATAATCTGAATTAATAACTATAATTTTATGATAATACAATAATAAAATGTGATATAAATAAATTCATATTTTACTGCAGTAGAATAAAAGGTTAAAAAAGGACAATTCACATTCTGATTATTTTAATTATAAGTTTTTTTTTATTGTATCATAATTTTTCTAAAAACTAATTTAATAAGTAAGCTCAAAATGATAACAGCCTCAATAATATCGCAGGAATTGCAGTATTCTTTATTAATAATCTGAATTACTGATTATATTTTTACAATGTAATAATTTTTCTAAATTATATTTTTCATTCAGATTATTTAAACTATTCATAATTTTTTTGGTATAATAATTTTTTTAAGAACTATTTTTATAAGTAACTTAAAAATGATAACAGCCTCAATAATATTGCAAGAACTACAATATTCTTAATTAATAATCTGGGTTATTAATTATAATTTAATATAATAATAATAATAATAATAATAATAATAATAATAATAATAATAATAATAATAATAATAATAATAATAAAATGTGATATAATTAAATTAATATTCCACTGCAGTAGAATATAAGGTTAAAGCACAATTTGCTCTCTGAGTATTTTAATTAGTAGTAATTTTCCTAATTATAATTTTCATTCTGATTATTTTAACTATTCGTCATTTTTTGGTATAAGAATTTTTCTAAAAACTATTTTCATAAGTTAAAAATGATAACAGCCTGAATAATATTGCAAGAATTACAATATTCCTTATTAACAATCTGGGTTATCAATTAAAATTTAATATAATATTAGAATAATAATCATAATAATTATAAAAAGTGATATAATTAAATTAATATTCCACTGCAGTAGAATATAGGTTTAAAAAATTACAATTTGCACTCTGAGCAATTGAAAATACTTTAATATTTAATTTCTTACTTAATTAAATACTGACTTACTTAATTAAATACTTTAATTAATGATTTTCATGCTGCGCGCGACCTTAGAGTTTTGCCCCTGAATACAGGCAACCATCTATGCACCTCTGTATGAATATAAGGATTTGCTGTTTCAACGGGACTTGAGGGAAAGAATTATTATCTTAAAACGCAAACACAACCACACAAACACAACCACGATAAGCGTCACCAATAACCCCATCGTCCCTTGATTGTCGCGATTTTTCTTTGCGCCGCGATTCGTGAATACGCGGAAAATGATGAGATTTAATTTACGCGCGCGGCGTAATGATTTCAGGCGCCTCGGGCGTTCGCGCGCGCATTTCGGTCATTCGACGTGATTTTCGTCTAGCCCGCTCCACGCTTGTCTGAGTCGATCATTCGATTTTGCGCTGCAAATTTTCCGCACCGGAAACTCATATCCGGGCACTTCCGGCTCTCTCTGTTACCCCCCGCCCCTCTCTCCCCCCACTCCCTGTCCCCTCCGCCGGGGGCCAACGCAGATGAGCCGCGAGCTTGTTTCCGGCCCAAAGCTCGTTTCCCAAGTCGTCTGCCACCCGAATCCCCCCTTCTCCTCATCCCTCTTTTAGGGAACTATTAGACGTGATTTGGTTCCATGATATTATTAACACTTTTAGACAAAGAATTTCACTAATTACATATTCTGAAGCATTTGTTAAAAGTTAAAGAGACTCGGAACTCGAGAAATCAATTCAATTTTTTCATTTCGCCAAAATACATTGAAAGTTTCAAATTATTGCAAATCTATACGCGTTACAAAAAAATTTTTTTGTTTATAGTTTCTTTTTATAAAGCTCTATTGTGCTCTGATGCACTTTTGCGAAAACTCGCGAAAAAAAATGCGAAATTGCCAAAAAACACTTTTTCACCGATTTACTCATTTCACGTTTGAAGAAATGATTTGTCGAACTTTTTCTTGAACAGTTATAAGACACTAGGTCGAAATTTAAGGTGTTTCACAAAATTTGTAAGATTTATCTCACAAGTCATCGTAGCAGGTGCGTTTTCATTTTTTGCCCCTGAATACAGGCAACCATCGATACATCTCTGTATGAATATAAGCATTTGCTGTGTCAGAAAAAAGATGTGCTGTTTTAATATGACTTAGAAAGGATGTTTTTCTTAAAAATATCAATTTTCAGGAATTAAATATTGTCAAATGGAAGAATTTGGGGATTAGAATAGAGTTATGAAAATTGAGGAATTTCGAAAGTATGAGTGTGCTGAAATGTAAAGTGAATGACTGAATCATGGAATGTAAATTTTTTTTAAGTATATCATTGTTTGAATTTTTTGACATTGGCTAGTAATTATTTATATTAATTAAACATTCTTAATTTAAGCTTTGGGAAAAATATTCTGTTTTGTTCGTTCCTGATTTTACAGTTGCGGAAAAAGGAAGAACGACCATTTATTTAAGTCTCCTAACTTTAAAAAAATATTATCTTGTGTTTCACTGTTATAAATTTACTTAAATTTCATACACTTTCTATTCAAGATGTATTAAAATGTACTTGATTTTTCATAGGCCAGCTATTTGAAATGTACGTTATTTAAATATGTTTGAAAAATGTATAAATTAGAGACACCTACTTGAGTTTAATGCACTTTCCATAATTGATGTATTAGAATGTACCTGAAATTTTTTTAACTAGATTTTCGAAATATGAATAAATCTATTAAATTAACCTAACCCAAGTGAAAATGTCACAATCTGACCCAAGTGCAAAATATACTTTTTAGAAATTTTAGACACTTATTAGACACACTTTTAAACATTATGCAGACAATTTTCGACATTTGTATATTTTAGACATTATTTAGACATTTAAGAACCTTCAGACAATTTTAGACACTCTTTAGATATTTCTAGACACTTTTAGACAATTTTAAACACTCTTTAGATATTTCTAGACACTGTTTAGACATTCTTAGCTCAGACAATTTTAGACAATATTAGAATAGTTTTAGACATATTTAGACATTTTTAGACACTTTAAGACATTTTGACATGAATGAAACACATCTATTAAATGTGCATTCCCTCGAGACACCTACTTGATTTTTATACATTTTTCACACATAGCATTCGAAATTTGTCTTACATTTCATTCAACCAGTATCTAAAAAAAATTCAGTCTCAGTTACATGCATGACTCAAGTGCAAAAAACACTTTTTAGACACTTACTAGACACACTTTTAGACGCTATACAGACAATTTTTGACACATGGACATTTTAGACATTTTTTAGACATTTGAGACACTTTCAGACAATTTTAGACACTCTTTAGATATTTCTAGACTTTCTTTTAGACAATATTAGACTTTTGAGACACTATTTGTACATTTTTAGACGATTCAGACATTTGTAGACACAGTTTAGACATTCTTCGACAATACTCAGGCAATTTTAGACACTATTTAGACAATTTTAGACACTTTTTAGACATATTTAGACTTTTTTAGACATTTTGACATAAATGAAACACATCTATTGAATGTATATTACCTCGAGACTTGATTTTCATACATTTTTCACACATATCATTCAAAATTTGTCTTAGATTTCATGCAACCAGTATCTAAAAAAAATTCAGTCTCAGTTACATGCACGAAATGAATATAAAAGCAAATTAAATTCAAATATTCTTATATGATTGTAATACATCAATGTATTACATTCAATTCACAATCATGAATTAAATTGATGTCACCGGTTTTGTATAGATATGTATTGATTTCATGTACAATTTCAAACACACATAATGTATTAAATTTAAGACACCCGTATGTTAAAGTTCTACAAACGCATATTATGTTTTGTATAGTTTTAATGCATTATTAATACAGGGTATGTGAAATGAGCGTCATACAGTTTTTCTTCAATTTAAGACAAAAATATTGTTAACAGTTAAAAAATACGAACGATCGTTTAAAAAACAGTCTCCAATTTTTCCCTTGCAACATTCACTTCATTGATGACCTTTTTTTTCTATAAATTTATTATTCTGTATTTTGAAAAGGGCCCTGCATACATTATAAAATTCAATCAGAGTGATTATTGAAAGTATCCCTCTTCATTCAGAATAGTATCCCATCCTCCCCTTGACATAAATCCAGCTTTCAAACTCGCATTTTTCCCAGAAAACCTTAAGGTCCGCGAAAATTCGCTGGCGGGGAAAATAAAGCTACCGAAATGGAGATGTAGTGGGCATATTGAATATCGAGCACGGTCGAGTAAATTGCGCGTTCCGAGTGGCGAGAGAAAACTATTAACGTCAACGCTTGAATTGCCTGCTAAAATGCCCGAATGACGAGAATTCGCACGACGCCATTTTTCTTTGGAACAATGATTTTCCTGGACTTGGGAAATATAACAGAGTCGCGGTCGAGTTGTCTCAGCCAAAGCGAGAGCTCCGATAGCCATCTTGCTCACAAAAGTCGCGGGCATTGATTAATTTATTCCAATATTTTCAATTAAATTTGAACAATGCCCGCTCGGAATAACGCGGACGCTCTCGCGCGTCGCGTTTTTCGAGCCGAAACAATACGAGATCGTTTATCGAAAACGACCAGGATTTGTTGTCCTCGTTTTGCTTTCCATCTCGGGCGTTTTACATGCCTGAATATGGGAAATGACGTGTCGCTACCTTTATTTCATCCACTGCCTTTATTTGGATTTTTAGTGATTTTGATGTATTGACACATCACTCAACCAGTTCGTGAGATTTTTAATGAAATAAACTCGCAGCGAAAATTTCACTGATAAGAAAGGGAACTCAGAGCCACTAAATTTGTGGCAAAATTATTAAGTACATAAACAAACAAATAACTACACCGCACCGAGAAAAAAATGAATTTTATACATATTTATGGTTAAAAATATAATAATAATGTAATCCTTAGAATATATTGAGGATGTTGTCAATTTCAACTTACTCATAAAAATAATTTTTTATTTCAAGTTCGTAAAGATATAAGGAAAAATAAAGCAAAGCGTTTTTAAAAATTCGAGTTAATTTTAATGATACGAGGTTTTGCGAAATATGGAATGGGATGGAAGGAATGCGGGGAGTTTGTACGTAAACTGAGGAAATTGGAACATTAAATGGAAGCATTTCCTAAGCCTCGAAATGGCCAGAGAATCATAGTGGAATCGGGGAACAAGTAGCGAAACCAAATACAACGCGCAGCCACATAAGACGCTTTGGATTCTGACCCGCTTACCTTGCACGTGCTGGTTAATGCTAGAATAAATAATGTCCTCAATCTCAGTTTCTGCACCAGCAAGAAATTAGAGCGGAGAAAAATTTCTTTTAGGTTTTACAGGAAGAACAATGTTCTTAAATATGTGTCTTAGGTGAATTTCGAGAGGAAATTTCAAGTTTACATGAAATAATTGTTGTATCTCATGAAAATATTACTCAGAGATGATAAAAATAGGGAAAAATTCCCTTTTTAAATTGGAAAATAGTAAACATTAAAATTTTTTCAGAAGTTATTTCTGTGATTTCAATATTGAAAATTTAAAACTTCTTAGAGAATTGATAAAATTTGTGTATGTTTTTCAAAAAAATAGTCATCGAGGTGTAGAAATGAAAGTTTTTCTGTCAAAGAAATCGAATTATGATTTTCTGCATAATAGGAACAAATTAACACCGAAGATAATTTGCTGAATAAATTTCGATTGGAGAGTTTCATCGCGTGCTTGTCAGGTACAGCAGGCTGCCCAAATGTCATTGTGTCATGCGACAAGCGCGGAAATGCGGAGATGATTTTGCGAATTTGTTCATTTGCATGATTAATATGTAGCCAGAGCTTCATTTTTCCAACAACGAATTTCATGGAGAATCGCAGAATTTCTATACCTGACTAACATGAATAGTTATATGTTAGGTCAATGGAATAAACTTTTATAAATTCCTGGATATTCAAGGTATTGAACTTACGATATAAGAAAATTTTTATTAATTAACTCTTGAAATAAACAATAATTTTTTTTCTGGATTGATTCTTCGAATATGTTCGATTTAGGTAAGGAATGAAACGAATTTTACATTCTGGAAATAAATAGAATTAATATCACATTATTTTGAAATATGCAAAATATTTTTGTCATATTTAATTTAAAATCTGCAAAACTTGATAAGCATTTTCGAATTTTATACAATTATAATACTAGTTTCAAATACATTGAAAACTTTGGATAATCAAAAAAAATTTCAATTGAAAAGATCGCCAATAGCTCTACAAAATTCAAAAATTTTCTGGTATGTTTTAATGAATTAAGATTCTGCATATATTTTGAGAATTCAATGCTCTATACTTGGAAAATTTATAGACTTTTGAGAAAGTTATATTTACATAGATTTGAAGTATCAGTAGATTTTAAATATTTTGAAGTATTTATTGAATTTTGAAGAATTCTCTAGTATTGTAATAGATTCGTAATATTTTTTTAGTTGCTATAGAGATTTCGAGAATTCGATGTTCTAGAACGTACATTTTTGAATCAGTTTGTAGTATTTATTTAATCTTTTAAGAAAACATATTTACAGTTTTTTAGTACACACTAGACTTCTAGTATTTTCTTACTCTCTGGTACTTTGGAAATTTTGTAGTGTTTTATAGTATTTTAAATTATTTCTAGTAATTCTCTGGAAAACTATAAAGATTTTACAGAAATTTATGCTCAAGAACTTTAAGATCTATAGATCTTGATTATAGATAATTAAAATGAATAAAAAAAAAATACTCTCACGAATTTTCATTAATTTTAGCATGGTTTCAGTGTTTAGATGATGCGAAACATTTTTTGGAGTTTCATATAGATTTTTTGAGTTTCATTCTTCGAGATTTGAAGTTTAAAAAATTTCTAGCATTTCCATATATAGATATTTTCCTTTCTTATTCACTAGATTGAAACAATTTTTTAAAGTTAAATTTTCTGCGTTCTGAAGAATCAAAATCTTGTATTAAAAATCAATATCTTTTTTTACAAGAAGATGCATAATCCTTTAATAAGAAATGGCTCTAATGAAAATTACGATTTTATTAAAATGGCCAAGTGAAATTAAAAATTCTGAATTTCCTTTAACTTTGAGAAATTGCATTATTGTAAACAGTTTTTTTGATTTTAACTAATTACAATTAGAATTTCATAAAACCAATGAAGGCATTTTTAAAATTTTGTGGTGCTTTATAATATTTTCAAAGATTTATAATAATTCTCTGGAATATTATATAGATTTTTTGGAATCTTATGCTCAAGAACCTAAAAATTTACGATTAAAAAAAGTACCTACTTTGGCAAATTTCTATGATTTTAGTATTGTTTCAGTATTTACAAAATTTAAAAGATTTTCTAATTTTTTTGAAGAGTTTTATTATATTTCTAGAATTTCATTCTCTGAGATTCAAAATTTATAATTTTTATTATTTATATTCTCTACATTATCCTAACCAAACATTTATAATTAGAATTATGTTTAGAAAAAAATTCTCCTACTGCCAGAATGGTAGTTATTTATAAATAAGTGAAATTAAAAAATCTGAATTTTGTAAAACTTTGAGAATTTCCATTATTTTAAAGTCATTTTTTGATTTTGACTAATTACAATTGCGAATTCATGAAATTTATAAAGGTATTTTCCAAATTTTGTAGTCCCTTATAGTATTTTCAAAGATTTTTAATAATTCTCTGGAATACTATATAGATTTTTTAGAATCTTACGCTCAAAAACTTGACAATTTATAGATCTTAAGTATATTTTTTACGATTAAAAAAATACTCTAGGAAAATTTCTATGCTCTGAGATCCAAAGTTGATAATTTTTCGAATTTTCATTCTCTGCGTTATCCTGGCCAAACATTTATCATTCAAAATATGTTTAAAAAAAAATTCTTCTGCAGCCAGAATGGTAATTATTTATAAATAAGTGAAATTAAAAAATCTGAATTTTGTTAAACTTTGAGAACTTGCATTATTCTGAAGTCATTTTTTGATTTTGACTAATTATAATTACAAATTCATGAAATTCAGAAACGTATTTTGAAAATTTTGTGGTGCTTTATAGTATTTTTAAAGATTGATAATAATTCTCTGAAATAGTATATAGATTTTTTAGAATCTTATGCTTAAGAACTTAAAAATTTATAGATCTGAAGTATATTTAATACGATGAAAAATACTCTACCAAATTTCTATTAATTTTAGTATTGTTTCAGTGTTTATAAGATTCGAAAGAAAAAACTTTTCTGCAGCCAGGATTGTTCTCGTTCCTGAATATTAATTGAAATGAAAAATTCTGAACTTTGTTCAACTTTGAGAACTAACATTAATTTAAACAGTTATTCTTTGGTTATTTAAATTTATGAAATTCAGAAAAAATATAGGCAACATGTTCTCGAAGCAGCTCGATATCTACTTACAAAATGCCAAACTTGGAATCGAGCTAGCGCTAATTCGTTTAAGAGTAGTTGATGCTTAAGAGGTTCAGCGTTGCCGCAAGCTGTTATTAGTATTACACATCGAATTAGTTATATCAGTTCATTAATCGAGTCCTGTCGTCGGTGCGTGTAAACTTGGCGTTTCCAAGTTTCTACCGTTTCGCGGAGACGTTGCGAAGGCTCTCGATCAATCACTATTCGCCCGAGTTATTTTCCAAAGAAAGCCACACTCGACTTTACGCCCTATTCCACGCGAAAACTTGAAGACCTGAAATTCATTCTCCAAGAAAAACTTGCCTGCCTTTTCGTCAAGTTGCTCCTACGAGTTTTCTGCGAAAAAAGTATTATGTTTCGTCGAAATGACGGTTTTTTTCGTCATTTTAGATTTGAGAAGTTTTTGGATAGAGAAAAGAGAAATTCGGGGGTGTGACCTGAAAACAAAATTTTTGATATTGAAGTAATTAAATTTATGTTTATCATGATTTTTGGGGTTTTGAACAATGGGAAACACAGAGGGGGGGTTTCGGGGGCGTAGACCCCTCCTGAAATTCGTAGAAAAAAAATTTAATGCTCTGATATTCTGTTGGGTTTATTATGATTCTTCATCACTGAAAGACTCTTAATTTATTTTACTGATAGAGTATTTTATGGGAAAATTCTACTAGCTGACCAATTATTGAGAAATTATACTGATTCACTTGCTTATCTTTAGGCGCGTACGTAGAAAAAATACAAGTTTTTAAAGACCCTAAAAAAATGAACAATTTTTTCAAATTTCGGGGGAGAGGGTTGAACCCCCAAACCCCCCCCCCCCCCTGCGTGCGCCACTGTGTATGTATGTTTTTGGGGCCGAAAAGTTGTAGAAATAAATTTTAAATAAAAACTGTTGCTCTAAAAACCTTGATCTCGAACCGAGTTTAAGGGAAGGAGAGAGAGTTTTCTTTTCTTGTAGTTATTTATAGTAGTAAATCCAATATTGTAGATGATTTGTCGGGTTATTACAGTAATAAATGAATCATTCAATGTATATTTTCATTCGAAACATGAATATAAGAATTTTTTCTAATTTTTTACAATAACGTGCCCATCGTATATACGCTTAAAGATGGGAATGAATTGTGAGAAAGAATGGCATGTAGCTAAGAAAATATTGTGCTCAAATTTTTCATGATCATCTGTATAAACTCTTGAAAGTGCATGCATTTACAGGCGCGTACGCAGAAAAAATTTTCGGGGGGTGGGGGGGGGGTTTGTTAAGTTTAATTTTTACTTCTGAGAACAAGTTTTTAAAGACCCTAGAAAAATGCACAATTTTTTCAAATTTGGGGGGGGGGGTTTGAACCCCCCCTCCCCTGCGTACGCCCCTGATTATCTTTATTAATAAATAAATTAATAAATATTAATATACTCATAATTATTTATACTGATTTTAATTGAATTTATATAAACAATTATTAATCGATAATTATACTTATAATTATTAATATCAGAAATGTCGAAAATAAAACCTGACATCTAAATATATAATTATTACTTTTAAAGTCAAAATTTTTGTTTTTTTTCTAAAGATTCAAAATATTAAAAAATCTTGAACTTTTGGCTACTGACATTTTTATTGTAAGATAGTGAAAAATCAACGGCATGTATAAAAATTTAGTTTCAAATTTCAAAAGTTGAGTAGAAAATTTAAATAAAATTACACTTTGAAATAATTTGGTTAACTATCTGAAATTTTGAGAAGAAAAGTAGGTATCGATTTTGAGTTTCCATTTCTGAAAAATCAAAAGCAAAAATACTAAATTTTACATAATTTCAAATTATGCTTTCGACATTTTCAACATATACATATAAGATATTGAAATGATTTATCATTAAAAATATTAAACATGAAGTAAATTCATAGTTACTCATATAATTCAACTAAATTGTTTCATATTAAAAAATTTTATTCACACATTGAATTCACTAAATCGATTTTACTTTACTAATTGTTATTATAATCATTTAATTATGTTAAAATGTATAATAGGTATAGTAGTGTAATACACTTTATTAAAATAAATTATATTGTGGATTTCGGAGAATCATTTAGTTTGTTGATCGTTTATTGTTATTTAAAACATGCAGGAAAGAATCTTGATATAGAAAAATAAAAATGATTCATTTTGAAATTTATTGTGAGTACAGAGTATAAAAAAAAGTACAATTACCGACCAAGTAATTTTTTTTTGAGGTAAAAATTTAGAAAGAAATTAAGCAGAGAAAAGGAGTATGGAACATCTAACAATTTATATACATAAATTATAAATAAAATTTTAAAAATAATATTTTTTTTGTAGTTAATAAAATAAATAATATAATAAATAAAAATAATAATGACTCGGCATAAAAAGTATAACAAATATAAATAATAAAATAAAAATAATAGGTTATAATAAAATAATATATAAAAATATTAATTATAATAAATGATTAATAAAACATTAAATAAATAATAAATAGTTCTTAGGGAAGTAAAAGTTGTTCACTAATTATAATTTCAAGAGAAAAATTCTTAAAAAAAATTTTCTTGGGTTTTTAAATTTTATTAAATTATTGAAAATCTTTGAATTTTCTTAATATTCAAAATCTTGAACATTTTTCAAACTGCAATCCAATTTCGAAAATTATCTCGGAGTATTCTCTTATTTTTCAAAAAAATAAAAAATACGACGAAGTAACTGTTATTTACCAGAATTTTCAAGAACTTTTGATTTTTCAAGAATTAATGTATAATTTCGAAACTTGTGATTTTTTCAAAATTTTTAACACTATTTACAGTTTAACGGAACATTCACAATTTTCACGCAATATACTGCATCCACAAAAAGTTATTGAAATCAGATTCTTTAAAATCATTTCTATTCTTAAAAATTTTCTAAGTGTATACTTTTTGCCACACGGAGAAAAATTGTTTGGTTACAGTAACCATTGATTTATTAAAATGTGGCCCACCAAAGTTTTAGGTACCACAACCAAAACTTTGGTTATGGCAACCAAAACTTCTATTACAGCAACTATTAATGTTCAATTTTTATGACTGATACTTTGGTTGCAATAACCAATTGTTTGGTTATCATATCTAAAGTTTTGGTTGTACTACCTTAAACTTTCGTAGGCTCATATTTTACTAAATGAATGGTTGCTGTAATCAAAATTTTCTCTCCATGTTTGTATAGTTGAAAATACAACCTTGTATTTTGTAAAAATTTCAAAATATTCCAAACATTAATAATAGTTTTTCATAAAAAAAAGGAATGAAAAAAATCATTTAGTATGTAAAATTTTCGTTTTTTGAAAAAAAACGCCGATTTTTTTGGTTGTTTTCGACAGTTTTTTTGACAATCAGTTGAAAATGAAATTCAGTGTATGAAACTTTGGTTATGGCCACCAAAACTTCCGTTACAGCAACTAATACTCAATTTTTATGACTGATAATTATTTGGTTATCATACCTAAAGTTTTGGTTGTACTTCCCAAAAGTTTGGTAGACTCATATTTCACTAAATGAATGGTTGCTGTAACCAAAAATTTCTCTCCATGTTTGTATAGTTGAAAATATAGCGTTGTATTTTGTACAAATTTCAACATATTTCACTTAAAATGAATAATAGTTTTTTTATAAAAAATAGGAGTGAAAAAAATCATTTGGTATGTAAAATTTCAAGTCAAGAAATTTTGCTTTCTTTTGACAATTTTTTTGAAAATCAATTGAAAACGAAATTCAGTGTATGAAACTTTGGGTGAAGTTAACAGAAGTTTTGGTTGGCAACCAAAACTTCTGTTACAGCAACTAATACTCAATTTTTATGACTGATAATTACATATTTGGTTATCATACCTAAAGTTTTGGTTGTACTTCCCAAAACTTTGGTAGGCTCATATTTCAATAAATAAATGGTTGCTGTAACCAAAACTTTCTCTCCATGTTTGTATAATTGAAAATATAACCTTGTATTTTGTAAAAATTTCAAAATATTCGACTAAAAATGAATAATAAATGTTCATAAAAAAAAGAAATGAAAAAACTCATTTAGTATGTAAAATTTTTTTGACAACTAATTGAAAATGAAATTAAATATATGAAACTTTGGTTATGGCAACCAAAACTTCTATTACAGCAACTAATACTCAATTTTCATGACTGATAATTATTTGGTTATGGCACCCAGAGTTTTTGTTGTAATACCTCAAACTTTAGTAGTCTCATATTTTATGAAATTAGTGGTTGCTGTAACCAAAAAATTCTCTTTGTGCGAATTATTAACTCAATAACAGCTTAGAAACGCTCACAAAGTTGACAAAATACGGGGAACGTTATTGATTTTTACATGGAAATGCCCAGTGAAAATTACAGTGACTCCGTAATTATTGGAAACAAGGGAAAATGCAGGGCATTATAACGCGCGATAGCTCGGCAAATACAACAAACTGTAATAACGATTGTCTCTTGGCTCGCGATAGCCGAGCGCGTGAACGCGTGACTTGATCGTATTCCCCGCAGCTTTTGCTTTTGCCAACGCATTCAATACACGAACTCGCGTAATGCTTTGCCTGAATTAGGACAAGAGAGCTCCAATCGATGCCTGAATGGAATCAAATTGGAAACATTATTCCGTGGAGAACACTGCTCTTTTTCTTTCTGATGCACTTTCAATTCAAAAGCACGTTTTTTCTCGCAAATTCTGACATGAATGTCACAAATTCGAAACGATCATCGATATAGTGAATTTATTCTTCTTTTTTGAATTCGACGTTGGAAGTAAAAAAATGTGAAAATTTTTACGTGAAATCGGATTAGTACACGGAAAAAACCAATGTGGATAAAATACCTAAATTGAGAGGTTTGCGGCTATAAAAGATCTAACAACCTCAAAATATTTTGCCTTAACATTTTTTTTAGCTACAGTTACTAATACGGGTAGTTTTATAAGCTAATTGTGTATGTATGTTTCAGGTAGTTGCATAAACTATACACAAAGTCATCATTACAACCTTACCCAGTTGCAACATCTATTACGACAGTAACTAAGTTCTGTGGTTGTGATTACTACATTGTGGCGATGTGACAGACATTCATTCAAGTTGCACCAACCTCAGAATGTGTGTGTTGACTTACGACGTTTACTACTGCTTACAACCGCGTTTATTGTGAATGTTTAGTGTCACAAAATGAATAAAGAATGCGAGGAATTCCTGAAAACTATTGGATTGGCGAGCCTCGTCGG
>JAPYZL010034262.1:0-28013 GCA_030522825.1 Platygaster orseoliae | reverse complement strand
TTTAAGCTTTAAAATGCGTATTAGAACACATGGATGGAGCTATTATTTGCTGAGATATGGTTTGTGTCTCGAAACTTAATGGACGCACTGTGTATAAACCGTAATTTTCACTTGGAAATAATTTGAAAGTTTACTGGAAAATCGGTTATTCATATCAAAAAATTACAAATCTGTAAAATGAAAATTGTACTGTATAAATTGTAATATTCACTTTCAAATAATTCAAAATTTTATTGAAATATTAGTTATTCACATCAGAAAATTACAAATCTGTAGTATAAATATTGTACTGTATAAATTTAAATTTTCACTTGAAAATAATACGAAAATTCACTGGAAAACCAATTATTCAGATCAGAAAATCGCCAATCTATAGAATGAAAATTGTACCTACTCAATTGATTGTAATTTTCATTTGGAAATAATTTGAAAATTTACTGCAATATCGGTTATAAATATCAGAAAATGACGAACCTGCAGAATGAAAATTGTACTGTACAAATTGCAATTTACACTTTATGTCCTAGTATCCTTTAGAAACATGAAAATGTATGTTTCTCCCAATATTCGAAAGTTTGAAGCACCGTTCACTCGGCAATAGACGACATGTCGAAATGGAATAAGACGTAAACGAGCTCGAAAGGGGCGAGAGAAATGGCCGCTCAAGAGTCAGCGTAATGGCGATATTTTCCGGGCACTCGCTCCAGATACGACCTTTCAAGAATCGTCATAAATGTCGTGGAAGTTGTCGTTTGACGCGGTGCACAAGTTTGGGCGATCCGAAGAACTCGGGCTTATCTTATCTCCAACTTGGAATGGCCCTTCGCCACTGTTTCATCATCGGCCACTCCGAAAATTTCATCCAATTTTCTGGTTAAGTTTGGAAATTGCGATTACTCCTCTTCCACAAAGTTCAACTTGTATAATGAGATTGATTCAATTTCGCATTTTGTGGAGAAATTCAACTCGTAACAACGTCGGATCTTTTACTGTAAATTTACTGTCATTTTCATACAAAACTTTTGAATCAGTTGTTTTTCATATAAGGCGAAAGAATGATTTTTGAAAAATTCCCCATGCTTAAAACGTTTTACGAGAGGAGAATAGGTCGTAGACAGTTGGCAAGCACAAATGGGGTAGTAAGATGTTCCTTTGTGTTTTAGGTGTTGAGACCCCAGGTTTATTGACGTAATGCATCGAAGGTGCGTGCGTGTACGTTAATACAACAATCTCAAAAACGCTTCCACGAGCAAAGCACTGTTTACATTTCATCACAAAGATACGAATAAATGGTTATTGCTAGCGAAACGAGTTTCATTTTACAGCAACATCGATTTCCAACTCAAGTTAAATACCCGCAAATGATACCGTTTGAAAGTAAGATATTTGGTTGGAAAAAACCGAGTCGAAATGCACATTTTTGAAGTTGTACTTACATAGAAAAATTGTGTGAAATTGAGATTAAGAAATAGGGAACTTGAATCAACAAAAATCTGTGTAAAATGAACACGCATTTTTTCATTTTTTAATAGACTGAAGATTATTGAAAATGATGTGACGTCACATCCCCCACTCTAGATTTCTGAAACCTCTGTATCTCCAGCAGTTCTCAATTGAGAAATTCAATAAAAAAATTCGTATCAATTTTTTTCAGTTATCAAACAGACGTATATAACAGAATTTTTAATTATTTTGACAATTTTTCCGAAGCTTTCTAAAATAAATTATATGAATTTATGAAGTATTCAAAACATCGATAATTTCGTTGGTAGAAATGAATGATTATTCCTGGAAATAATGATTTTCGCATTGGAGACTCGATTGATTGCGGGAGAAAATGCTATTGAGATGAAGAATCATTGAAAAACTAGTGATGTAAAATTTGTAAAGGGCGTGGAAAGGGGTGAAGCGATATGGTAAGGGAGCGCAAGAAAAATAGGGGTAAATAATAGCTGGTTGCCATATGGTAGCTTAATCAGGCCTTTTATCTCAAAGTCTATGGAGCTTGCACGCTTGGATGTACGTCTATCGAAAAATTCCCTCGCCTTTTGCAAAAGTCCCCCACTTTCACTACGTGAAAACATGACGAGAGTGGGATTCTTATCAATGCTCTCTACTCGAGATGATCAATTGAAACCACCGAGACAACAGTTGTGTGAAAATATTTTTTTCCCATTTTTCACGGCCGTCAGAAATTTTTCAGAAAGATACTTCTTGAAGTGTCATATGTATTTGAAATTCTAAGAAATTTCAATATGACTTATTCGGAATTCGAAGACACTTTTCAAGGACTGAAACACTTTTACAGGTGTTTCATGAAAATTCTAAGACACTCTCAAACATCTGACACACTGATTCTGAAAGTCATTTATCACAAATTTGTAGGCACTTCTTGAAGTGTCTTGATAAAATTCAAATATATTCTGAAGTACCTTTTCTGGAATTGTAAGACACTTTTCAAAGTGTCTTTCAAATCCAAAGATATTTAGACATTTCTAAGACACTTTACAAAATGTCTTACTCGAAAATCTAAGATACTTAGAAGCGTTTCATTCGGAATTTTTAGACACTCTCGAATCTGTAAGATACTTCGTAAAGGCTCGTTTCAAATTATAAAACACTCCAATGTGTCTTATTTGGAATTTCAAAACACTTTCAAATGTCCAAGACACTATTCGACGTGTTTTATTAAAATTCAAAGACACTTTTAAACGTCTAAGATACTACTTGAAGTGATTTATAAAAAATTTGAAGACAATCCTTGAAGTCTTATTTTGAATATAGAGTTCCTGAAAAGTATCTTTTCTGAAACTCCAATACACTTTTAAGTGTCTAAGACACTTATTAAAGTGTTTTTTAAAAATTTTCAAGATATTTTGAATTTTCAAGACACTTATTGAAGTATCTTATTTGAAATTCGATGACACTTTAATGTGTCTTATTTCGAATTCTGAGACACTTTTTAATGTCAAAAACATTATCTTTAATGAATATCATCAATGTTGCTTGGAGATAATTTACTTGGGGAGGGGGGGGGTTCATTTCCTTCATCGTGCCCCGGGTGCCGAAATGTCTTGTTACGCCACTGCCTATAAGTACACTTTATCAGTTATTATCTGTAAAATATTTAGTAAATAAAAAGTATTATTCTTACTTATTATAAAAATAATTATATTGCAATTGTTGAGTATGTGAGTTTATTTAACCTGCTCCTGTATATTGAGGTTAAAAAATCCAAAAAAAAAAAAGAAAAGAAGAGAAGTGTCGAACGTATATTCGCTCACATGGTCTTGAAGCATGTACCTGTACGTTCCGTCTCAACAGTCGCACTCAACACCGTGCCAGTCGAGTAGTTATACATACAAGTTTGAAAAATACGAGTGTAGAGTTTAACGGACCTCGCAGAAATTTCATGTGATTCACGCCATTTCAGCTCAAAAAATAAAACTGCAATAATAAAAAAATGTTTATGTAAATCGACAGCGAAAATTGAGAGTTGTTGATTCTAAAAACATGGTTTATTTTTCATTTTCTGGGATTTGATTGCAAAAAATGCTGTTTTCATATGATTTCAACGAATGAATCACTAATTGTGAAATTCAGAAGTCAGGAACTTAAATTTTGAATAATACAAAAAAAATTCTGATTTTGCAAATAGAAATCGTAACATTATTAACAATTTATAGCCTGATGAGACAGAATGAATTTTTTCGCAGTAGTAGCTTATTTTTCTGTTGCCTCAACAAATCGTTTTTTTAATCAGCAAATCCATTTTTTTCTTATAGGGTCGAAACGTTGCCACTAATACACATAACTTTAAAAAATAATAGGAATTTTTGTAACTTTAATCACTGAGTTGATAATGATTATAATAAGTAATTCTTTCGATATTCCCAGTCAATTTATTTTCTTTTTAAATCATAACGATTTAATCAAATGAAAAATCAAATTATGATTTGATTTGATTCTTTTTTTTGATTGAATTGATTCGTCGTTTGATTTTTGACGTGATGATTTAAAAAGGAAATAAATTGACTGGGAATATCGAATGAATTACTTATTATAAATAATTTAGGAAGTTTATTCTTCCTAGAGTGACCGGTGAATTCAACTGTTTTTTTTTTAATTTTTCTTTTTTTGCATAGTGTAACGCGTAGCACGTGGACGAATGGTTTTGGAGTTCACTCAAGTTAGCAACTCGGTGACAGTAACACAGACTCTGGTGTCTCGCGGTTGCACGCTTTGATCTTCGTAATCACCACGGGCTGCCCTCAAACTTAAAGGCGTCTCAAGTAATCTTTGCTTTTTTTGTCCCGACTGTTGCTTTTTGAGCTCAACGCGAATGGTGTTAATAACAGCAAGTTGGTTTCGTCTTTCTCGAGTAAAGTATGCTCAGACTAAATAAAATGCATTATTTTACGTGCAGTAAAAGGAGTTTTCAACAAGAACGAGGTTTATGGCATGATTTAAGGATCGTCATGTAAGAAATGGCATTTGCAAAACTGTCATTAACACAGAGTTCCATTAAAGTTGGAATCCAATTGGAATACTTTAAAACTATTATTAAGGGAGTTTTTGCAAAGTTGAATCGTTGTCGAACATTTTGAATAATAAACTAATTGACGAGATAAAATCTAAATATAAAATATAATTATAAGAAAAATTTGTATTACAAAAATCTTAAAAGTTCGACCATTTTTAACAACGACGAATTTCATCGTCGATGATTTAGTGATTTTCTTTGTCGACGATTTTTCAAGGCTTCACTGAATTCGCTATTTTGAAGTTTGAAATCATTGATGGTAAATCTCAGAAAAAAAATTCTCGAGTGATTTTTCAACGTTGTAAACTTTGTAAACATGTAAAAACTAATATATCTGTCAAAAAGTGCAATATTATTTTCTCATAAATTAAGTACGATGAATAATAACAATTATAGGGCGAAATGGACTCACACATCGCCACGATCGGAGGCGCATAATCACTCGGGCGAACGATGCGCACGTGCGCTGGCTCGTATAATGCGCATATCTAGCGGGCACATTCCCCGCTTGCGAGGCGAAATACATAAATCTGCACGACACTCGCCTAGCTTCGCGCGGATGATTGTCGCTCACGAGACTTCCTGGACCGTGCGATTCTCGTTATCTCGGTCGCTCGGAGGAGATCTTTACCGTCTAAAGCTTTTAGGCACGTGGCTCCAACATTAAGAACATGGCGAAACAAAATTCAAATGTCAAGTCATCAACTACGAAACAATTTTGCACGTTAAGAGAAAAATTTACAGAAACTTCAAAATGCAAATATGCATAAAAAATCACGAAGGATGAAAAACATGCATTTAAGTTATAAAAGACGGAATTAAATTATATGCTTGAAATAAATGAGAATCGAAAAATTGTTCAGTGACGTAGCGAGGGAGGGAATCGTTCTCCGAATAAAAAAAATCAGAATCACTACTTCTGACTTCGAATGTCCAAGATACTTCTTGAAGTTTCATACTTGAAATTCTGAGAAATTTCAGTGTGCTTTCTTCGGAATTCGAAGAAACTTTTCAATGTCCAAAACACTTTTTAAGGTGTTTTATGAAAATTTTAAGACACTTTCAAACGTCTAAGACACTTTTTTGAGTGATAAATGAAACAATTTAAATCAATCTTCGAAGTACTTATTTTGAATTTAAAAGACCCTTTAAAGTATCTATTACGGAATTCCCAGAAATTGTCAGGTGTATAAGACATATTTTAAACTGTCTTTTTCGAAATTCCAAGATATTCAGAAATGCCCAAGACACTTCTTGAAATGTCTTATATGAAATTCTAAGATACTCGAAAGTGTCTTGTTTGAAAAGTTAAGACACTTCAAAGTGTTTAATCTAGGATTCTTAAAGTGTGTCATTAGAAGTTATAAAACACTTTTACGTTTTTTATACCGAATTATGAGACACTTTTCAATGTTCAAAACACTTCTTTAGGTGTTTTAAGAGAATTCTAAGACGCTTTCAAACGCCTGACACCCATATTTTTAAAGTGATTTATTACAAATTTGTAAACACTTCTTGAAATGTATTATCAAAACTCAAAGATCTTCTGAAGAATAGTTTCTGTAATTGTAAGACACGTTTCAAAGTATCTTTGAAAATCCAAAGATATTCAGAAATTTCGAAGACACTTTACAGAATGTGTTACTCGAAAATCTAAGATACTCCAAAGCGTCTCATTCGAAATTTTAAGACACTCTTGAATTTCTGAGATACTTCGTAATGTCTCTCATTTGAAATTATATGACACTCCAATATGTCTTTTTCGGAATTTCAAAATACTTTCAAATGTCCAAGACACTAAAGTGTTTTATTAAAATTCGAACACAATTCGTAGTGATTCGTAAAAAATTTAAAGACAATCCTTAAAGTCTTATTTTCAATTTAAAGTTCTTGAAAAAATTTGAAAAATTTTCAAGATATTTTTAATTTCTAAGACACTTTTCATAATACCTCATTTGCAATTCGACGACACTCCAATGTGTCTTATTTGGAATTCTTAGACACTTCTAGATATTACAATCACTTGAGACACTCACAAACGTCTGACACACTAATTTTTAAAGTGATTTCTTACAAATTTCTAGACACTACTTGAAATGTCTTATCAAAATTCAAAGATATTCTGAAGTATTGTTTCTGGGATTGTAAGACACTTTTTGAAGTGTCTTTGAAAATTCAAAGATATTCAGACATTTCTAAGACACTTTCCAAAATGTCTTCCACAAAAATCTAAGACACCCGAAGCGTCTCATTCGGAATTTGAAGACACTTTCGAATCTCTGAGATACTTCGTAAAGTCTCTTATTTGAAATTATATGACACTACAATGTGCCTTATTCGGAATTTCAAAACACTTTAAAATGTCCAAGACACTATTCGACGTGTTTTATTAAAATTCGAAGACACTTTGAAACGTCTAAGTTACTACTTGAAGTGATTTTGAAAAAATTTGAAGACAATTCTTGAAGACTGTTTTCGAATTTCGAGTTCTTGAAAAGTATCTTTCTTGAAACTCCCATACACTTTCAAGTGTCCGAGACACTTATTAAACCGTTTTTTCGAAATTTTCAAGATGTTTTGAATTTCCAATACACTTCTCGAAGTATCTCATATCAAATTCGAAGACACTCTAATAGGTCTTATTTAGAATTTCGAGACACTTTTGAATGTCAAAAACATTATTTAAAACGAATGTCATCGATTTTGATTAGAGGTAATTTCATTGGGGGGGGGGGGGTTGGCATTTCCTCCATCATGCCCCGGGCGCCGAAATGTCATGCTACGCCATTGAATGTCAACACAATTCTTGAAATGTCTTTTTAGAAATTCCAAAACACTTTTGTGTTGTTTCTATCGAATTATGAGACACTTTTAAATGTTTAAAACACCTCTGAAGGTGTTTTAAGAAAATTCTAAGACACTTTTAAACGTCTGACACACTAATTCTTAAAGTGATTTATTACAAATTTGTAGACACTTCTTGAAGTTTCTTATTCAAATTCAAAAATCCTTTGAGGTACATTACCTGGAACTGTAAGACACTTTTCAAAATGACTATGAAAATGCAAAGATATTCAGACATTTCTAAGACACTTAATAGAATATCTTACTCGAAAATCTAAGACACTCAGGAGCGTCTCATTCGGATTTTTAAGACACTCTCGAATCTCTGAGATACTTCGTTAAGTCTCTCATTTGAAATTATAAGACATTCCAGTGTGTCTTATTCGGAATTTCAAAACACTTTTTAATGTCTGAAACACTATTCAAGGTGTTTTATTAACATTCGAAGACACTTTCTAACGTCTAAGATACTATTAAAAGTAATTTACAAAAAATTTAAGACAATCCTTGAATTCCTATTTTTCATTTAAAGTTCTCGAAAAGTATCTTTTCCGGAACTCTTATACACTTTTAAGTGTCTAAGACACTTTTTAAAGTGTTTTTTTTTAATTTTCAATATATTTTGAATTTCTAAGTCACTCCAATGTTTCTTATTTGGAATCCTGAGATACGTTTTAATGTCAATAACATTATTCACAACGGATGTAAATGCTTTTTCTCAAAGTTAATTTAATCAGGGAGGGGGGAGCATTTCCTCCATCGTGCCTCGGGTGCTATACTGTCTTGCTACGCAACTAAAATTGTTGTGCAACCTTGATTCCTCTGAATGATATTCATTCGGAAAGAGACGATAAATTATCAGCACGCTACATCGATAAAGTTAGCTAAAAGTGAGCAAGTGGAAGAGCGGTGAGGGGGGGGGGGTGCAAGAAAGGGAATGAATAAAGGGATCGTACGTAAGGGTACGTCGAAACCCCATCTACGTAAACACCCTTCGTTTCTAGGGCTTCTGAATCAGCGATATTACCAAACTTAATCTGTTCCTGAACCACAATCAATCGTTGAGTACTTTTCCCTAACTGTATTTTGTATTAGGAAGAGACTTCGAGTCCATGAAATATTTGCAATTATACACTTATGCATAATCCCGCAAGAGTTTCAATGGTTAAATTAAAAAAATGGCTCTTAAAAAAAATACACTGAGAAAAAAATATTGCACTTGTTGCCAGATATATTGCAGTTTTTTGAACATTATTGCAAAAAACTATTACTTCTGACAATATTGTATAGTAAAATCGTCATGTTGTGTAAATTACAATAAGTATGACCGTCTTTACTATATGATTTCGGGAATTTTTAAATTTACACATACAAATTGTACTATACTAATTGTAATTATTACACTCTATTACACAGAATATAATATTTGTGTATAGTGAAACATGTAATGCAATATTTTAACATTTCTTCCTTGTTTTTCAGCTTATAAAATATGATGTATTACGTGTAAAGAGAATAAATTACATGTACGAATATGCATGGCGAAAATTCATTGTATACAGTAAAATTTACCATACGTTTTCGAATTTTTCCAATGTTATCTCTCATTTTGTGACTCAGCTTATCCATAATCTAAATAAGTAAGGATTACAAATATGTAAAGGAATTTTTACAACAAAATATATTTCTTGCACAATTTGATTTGATAAAATATATAATATGGTGTTGCAATAATTACTATATTATTTAGCAAAAAGTAGTGTATGTTTGAACGACTCCCTTTTACTTTACAGTATGATAATAAATACAATATTTTTTCTCAGTGTATCAGAAAAATTATTTTTAAGAGCCATCTTAGTTTTTCAAGGTAATTGGACGTTGCCAATTTAATTACTTTCCTTTTTGATCAAAAGTACAAATACATTTTAGTATTCATAAATGAAAATGCAAGAAATTTGTCAATTAACTTTGGTATATAAATCATGAATGCGTAGGGCGATCTTGTGCTAAGGACAAAACAATAATACGAAACAAAGAGAATGTCATAATGTGAGGTACTTGATGCAAAATAAGCGCAGTTTTAAGTACACAAGCTTGGGATGATGCAGTGCAAGAGGATCAAGTCGTATGCAGAGTTGATGAAAGAGAACTCGACGTTAATACCACCATGTAATGGTCTAATTAGGAAGGATTTGTCGTACACGCCATGTCAGTCGTGCTGTGCTGTGTCGTATTAATTATATTACGCATATTCCTCACTTCCAATATTGGTTTTCATTTATAAGTTTTACTGAACCGCGAATATTTTCATGCTATATTCATAACTTTTAATTTTCATTTATAGATTACACACAAATTATGATATGATAAAACTTTCAAAAAATTCAAAGTGAATTATGATATTTCATGTTTAAATAGAAAATATTGTACATATTTAAATATGCATGGCGTAAATTGATTGTGTACAGTAAAATTTACTATACGTTTTCGAATTTTTCCAATATTGTATCTTATTTTGTCATTCACCTTATTAGTAAGGATTACAATATGATATTGTAAAAAGTACGAGATTTATAGTAAAAAACGAAATATGTAAAAAATGTTAGCAACAAAATATATTTATTGCTACAATATCATTTGACAATATTCACAATATGATGTTGCAAAAATTACTATAATCTTTAGCAAAAAGTACTGTATTTCTGAGTGATTCCTGTTTACAGTACAGTATCGTAATATTTATACAATAATTTTTTGTAAGTGTGTAGAGTTTCATCATCCAACGACGATTTGCATTATTTACTTTTGGTAACTTGCTCCCAGGTTGGAAATCGACAAAATTCTGTGTTGCCGACTATTTTCCCGAACGGTCATTTTCCCAAAAACCATTTTCCCGAACCCGTTTTCCCGAAAATTCTTTTTTCGAACGGCCATTTTCCCGAACGGTATTTTTCCCGAAGATTTTTTAATTTTCCCGAACAGGAAATTTTCCTATCAGCCTGAACGTCTAGAAATGCCATGGTTACGCATTTACAAAACAAGTAGCGCATGAACAACAACTGTCACATTCAAAATTAGAATTTCAATTTCTTGATTCCCGGTCATTTTCCCGAATCCAAGTTCCTGAACGGTCATTTTCCCGGATGACCATTTTCCTGAAATGCCATTATTCCGAACGTATTAATTCCCGAATGGACATTCTCCCAAAAGTATTTTTCCCCGAACCACAATTTTCCCGCAAGTGTTGTTTTCTGAATTTTTGTTGGAACTTCACTTTTATTTCAATTTTATACATTCATGAATTTCATAAGAAGATACTTCGATAAGAAGATTCGTGGTAAAAATTCTAAATTAAGTTTCTTCAGTTATAAAATTCAAATGTTTTATTTTTTACAGTTTTTTCGAAAGTTTTTTTTTTCAAAAGACAATTGTTTTGTAAATGCGTAACCACGGCGTTTCTAGACAATAGGCTAATAGGAAAATTTCCTGTTTGGGAAAATGGTTTTTCGGGAAAATGGCCGTTCGAAAAAAAGACCTTTCGGGAAAACTGATTCGGGAAAACGGTTTTCGGAAAAATTACCGTTCGGGAAATAGGCTGTTCGGGAAAAGGGATTCGGGAAAATGGTCGGCAACGCAATTTCTTACGTTATAATTGCATACAGCAATCGCATACAACGTCAACCTTTGAATTTTATATCTAAAGAAACCTAATTTGGAATGTTAACCACGAATCTTCTTATTGAAGACTCTTCTTATAAAATGTTACCACGACTCTTCTTATGAAATTTTTACCATGATTCTTTTTGTTAAAGACTCTTCTTATAAAATTCATAAATGTATACAATCAAATTCCAACTGAAATTCGTAAAATAATATTTCCGGGAAAATGGCCATTTGGGAAATAATACGTTCGGAATAATGGCATTTCGGGAAAACGGCTATTCGGGAAAATGACCGTTCGGGAACTCGGATTCGGGAAAATGACCGGGAATCAAAATTCTGTTATATACGTCTGTTAGATAACGAAAAAAAAAATTGACACGTATTTTTTCATTTAATAAATGAAAACTTTTTTGGTTTCTCTGATTTCCATGTCCTTTAACTAAACCATCTTTCCCCTTGACAATCCTGGTCATAACCATATTTTAATAAAGTGAATTTCGTGAGCTTTATTTTCCATTGAGTACAGTCATCATCAAAGTTGGTCTCCGTCACTTGCACTTCTTACCAAGAACGATAAATCACGCAGGAAAAATTTAATACTCGGTGACATCCGCTACGAGGACGACAGCTTGGTGAATTGGAAGACGGAGACGGAAACTTGACACAATTTTGATAGATCTGAATCTGAAGCGTATACTATTATTTAGTAGCTTTTCGAAAACCAGATATAATCAATTTCATTTTTTTTAGTATTCTCGAACTGTTTTTCTAATTTTCCTCGAAACGTACAAAATGTAAAAAACAGGAAATATTTACTTTTTATCTGGAGTTTGAGAATTTCTGTAATACAAACTAATTAAGTTGTAATTTCCATAGCTAGAGCTGCAGATAGTACCTCCAGTGACTTTTTTGAATGAATTAAAAAGGGACGAGCATAATTATGGAAGCGTGCAAAATATTGTGTCAACATTTCAATGGCGTTTTTTACTTTCCGCATCGTAGAGAGATGCGGATTATTTTCGCGCAGAAAGCGTGATATTTAGCAAGAAGACTAAGCGCAACAAAATGTAAACGTTCATAATTCTGTATTTTAATTGCGATTCTCGCTGTTTTGTTTTATAACGTTGAAGGTACGAGTTCCCAACAATTCAAAACTTATTTATTTATTTAGATCATTGTAATATATTACACACAACTAATCAATGTTTTTTTTTTATTTTGGGCCAACTTGATTCTACATCGAATGCTACAAATCACACGTTAAATCAAAGTGCCAAAGTACCAACTTGCTAAATGTCGTGATCTTGGACCGATTTCGTGTCAAGACTCTGAATCAAAAAGGCAACAAAAATGGCAAAAATAAAAGAGTTTCGCCCGACGAGATCCTTACTGACGACGTTGGCATTCATCGTCTCGGACGCGGGTGGAAACGCGATAAAAGAAGCTCGAGCCTCGAGCTTTACAACCCTGGACGAGGGTTGCAAGTCCATGCATTGCAAACGTGTCGTTGGTGTATTGTTTTCACGACACCACAGGGGCGTACGTTTTTTTCTCTGCGATTACAGTTCCCTTTCTCCCCCTCTTCATTTCAGCACCCCTCGAACCCCCACCTCTTTACCTTTACAACCCTTTTTCGTTTTCCGTTCCTTTCCTTTCGCGTTTTGTCGTTACGTCGCTTAAAGTGTCATTCCCTTTCACTCCGTTTCAGGTCTGCTAGGCTGGGCAAACGTTTTTTTTTCTTCTTCCGCGATTTACGCCGAGCAGATACATATGCCATTATTGCACTCGTCGTGTAAATGTTTCGCTTTTCCTCGCCCTCTTTGGTGATTTTTCTTTTTTCGCGGGGTCGCGATTCGTGTTTTAATCGGGCTCCGTTGTCTTATGCGTTGGGGTTGATATAACGAGGACAATTTATGGTGGGCTGTATCCCCGGAATTGGTACGAATCGGGAAAGTAGCGAAAACCGGAGAATATGGATTTGAGGCAAATTTTCGGTTGACGTTGAATATGTTTTTGACTTTGGCTTGTTGTTGAACTGAACAGTGGCGTAGCGAGGAAGGGGCGAAGGAGGCAGCTGCTCCGTGCGGCAAATCAAAGGAGCGGCGAATCGGCTACCGTCCATTAGCAAAAATCTACCTGTCTTTCGAGCGTGACTGATTTTCCAATAGTGGACAAAATGGGATGAGAATTTTCACCTAAGTAGCCGATTTTATCGTTCTCCGAAGGAAAAAAATGAGAAACACTACTTCTGACATCGAATGTCCAAGATACTTCTTGAAGTGTCATATTTTAAGTTCCACGAAATTTCAATGTGACTTACTCGGAATTCAAAGACACTTTCCAATGTCCAAAACACTTTTTAAGGTATTTTATGAAAATTTTAAGACACTTTCAAACGTCTTAGTCACTTCATTGGGTGATAAATGCAACAATTTAAGTCAATCCTCGAAGTGTCTATCTTGAAATTGGAAGACCTTTAAAAGTATCTTTCCCGGGATTCTCAGAAATTTTGAAGTATATTAGACACTTCTTGAACTGTCTTTTTCGAAGTTCCAAGATATTTAGAAATGCCCAAGTCACTTCTCGAAATGCCATCTTGGAAGTTCTAAGACACTCGAAAGTGTCTTGTTCGAAATGCTGAAACACTTCAAAGTGTCTAATCTAGGATTCTTAGACACTATCGAATGTCGACACAATTCTTGAAGTGTCTCATTAAAAATACAATAACACTTTTCTGTTTTTTATACCGAATTGTGAGACACTTTTGAATAGTCGGAAGACTTTTGTAAGTGTTTTAAGAAAAATCTAAGACACTTTCAAACGCTTCACACAGTAATTCTGAAAGTAATTTATTACAATTTTGTAGACACTTCTTGAAGTGCCTCATTAAACTTCAAAGGTCTTCTGAAGTATCTTTTCCGGCATTGTAAGACACTTTACAAAGTGTCTTTGAAAATCAAAAAATATTCAGACATTTCTAAGACACTTTACAAAATGTCTTAGTCGAAAATCTAAGAGACTCAGAAGCGTTTCATTCGGAATTTTAAGACACTCTCGATCAAATCTCTGAGATACTTCGTAAAGTCTCTTATTTGCAATTATAAGACACTCCAATGTGTCTTATTCAGAATTTCAAAACACTTTTAAATGTCCAAGACACTATTCTAGGGTTTTTTTTTATTCGGAAAACTTTCCAACGTCTAAGACACTAATGAAATGATTTATAAAAAATTTGAAGATAATTTTGTAAGCCTCATTTCGAATTTAATATCCTTGAGAAGTGGATTTTCTAAAACTCTTATACACTTTCCAGTTTCCAAAACACTTCTTTGAAGTTTATTAAAAATTCTAAGACATTTTTAAACACCTAAGTCATTTCTTTGAGTCATAAATGCAACAATTTAAAACAAACCTCTTAGTGTTTATTTTTAAATTAAATAACCTTTACAAATTCATATTCCGGAATTTTTAGAGATTTTCAAGTGTATAAGACACTTCTTGAACTGACTTTTTCGAAGTTCCAAGATATTCAGAAATGCTCAAGACACTTCTTGAAATGCTTTACTCGAAATTCTAAGACACTCGAAAGTGTCTTGTTCGAAATGCTAATACACATTAAAGTGTCTTATCTGGAATTCTAAGACACAATCGAATGTCAACACAATTCTTGAAGTGTCTCATTATAAATTCTAAAAAACTTTCATGTTTTTTATACCGAATCACGAGACACTTTTTATTGTTCAAAACACTTTTGAAGGTGTGTTAAGAAAATCTTAAGACACTTTCAAATGTCTGACACATTAATTCTTAAAGTGATTTATTACAAACTAGTAGGCACTTCTTGAAGTGTCTTATCAAAATTCAAAGATCTTCCGAAGTATCTTTTCTGTAATTGTAAGACATTTTTTAAAGTGTCTCTGAAAATGCAAAGAAACTCAGACATTTTTATGACTCTTTACAAAATGACTTACTCGAAAATCTAAGACACTCAGAAGCATCTCTTTCGGAATTTAAAGACACTCTGGAATCTCTGAGATACTTTGTAACGTCTTTCGTTTGAAATTATAAGACACTCCATTGTGTCTTATTCAGAATTTTAAAACACATTAAAATGTGCGAGACACCACACTATTCCAGATGTTTTATTACAATTCTAAGACACTACTTGAAGTTATTTACAAAAAATTTGAGGACAATCCTTGAGTGTTATTTTGTATATATTGTTCTTGAAAAGTATCTTTTCTGGAACTGTAATACACTTTCAAGCGTTAAGACCCTTTCTAAAGTGTTTTTATTTTATTTTCAAGATATTTTGAATTTCCAAGACACTTATTGAAGTATCTTATTTGTATTTCGAAGACACCCCAATGCATCTTATTTGGAATTCCGAGACACTTTTTTTTTAAAACACTTTTGAAGGTGTTGTAAGAAAACTTTAAGACACTTTCAAATGTCTGACACACTAATTCTTAAAGTGATATATTACAAACTAGTAGGCACTTCTTGAAGTGTCTTATTGAAATTCAAAGATCTTCTCAAGTATCTTTTTTGGAATTGTAAGACACTTTTCAAAGTGTCTTTGAAAATCGAAAGATATTCAGACATTTCTAAGACACTTTACAGAATGTCTTACTCGAAAATCTAAGATACTCAAAAGCGTCTCATTCGGAATTTTAAGACACTCTTGAATTGCTGAGATACTTCGTAAAGTCTCTTATTTGAAATTATAAGACACTCGAATGTGTCTTATTCGGAATTTTCAAACACTTTTTAATGTCCAAGACACTATTCGAGGTGTTTTATTAAAATTTTAACACACTTTTAAACGTCTGAGACACTACTCGAAGTGATCCATAAAAATTTGAAGACTATCCTCGAGTCATTGATTGAATTTAAAGTTCTCGAAAAGTATGTCTTCTGGAACCCTAACACACTTTCAAGTGCCTAAGGCACTTTTAAAGCGTTTTTAAAAAATTTTCTAGATATTTTGATTTTCTAAGAAACTTCTTGAACTTCGTATATGAAATTCGAAGACACTACAATGTGTCTTATTGTTTGATATTACTTTTTGTAATATCAAAAACATTATCCAAAATGAATGTCATCGATTTTTTTTAAAGATAATTTAATTGGTGGGTTAGGGGGGGGGGCATTCCTTCCATCGAGCCTCGGGCGCCGAAATGTTCCGCTACGCTCCTGTGAGTTTTAGGCAAATTTTAGGCTGACGTTGACAAAATTTATCTTTTTGAATTTTCACATAATGTTTTTGACTTTTGCTTGTTGTTGAACTGAGGGCATGTAGAAATTCACGGGAAGACTGCTTTTTCAGCATAAGGCTACGGAAGGTATCACTTTGAAGGAGGGTTGGAGCTAGGGCGCGGCAACTCTTATGACAATGTCAAGAAGGGTCGGCCAAGAGCAAGAGCCTGGTTTCTTGTTACTCTCGCAAACGGACTCTTCGTTTTCAGTACAACCTCGAAAACCCTACAAATTTTTCTCTTAAAAAGGCTATTCTGTCTTGTAAAAAGTCCTTGTGATTAAAATTCCCTTTCTTGAATTCAAAGCGCTTCCTTTTTCTCGGTACCGTTTTCCGTGCTACTCGACCAGACAGCTCGGGCACAAGTCGAGTAGACTGTCTCCAATTATGTATTTACTCTACATTTTCTCGTCGAATTTGGTCTTGTGACACAAAAATACGACTATTTATAATATACTTTGCATTTTCTTGGAATTTTTCAACATTTCAGATGACTTCTAACTATGAATGGAAGTCTGCTGATAACAATTTTGACCCATTGAATTTTACAATTATTTTTGAAAAAAAAAGGATTCGTAAAATAATGTCATGCCTTTATTATTAGAATAAAGAATGCCATTTCAAGCTGTGATTAAAATGTGGCACAATAAATAACACTTTAATTGTCGTTTAGATTTACCCTTTTTATTCTTAGATTCTTCAGATATAGTTGTGATTGGCAGGTCTCTCCACACCTTCTTTGCATAATTTAAGTGTTGATTGAATAAACTATGATGGAGAGGTCAGGAACATTGACTGACAGGTAATCATTATTGTGGGAGATTTCAGGAATTTCAGAGGTAGATGATTAAATCATAGGAAATTTTGAGTATCTATGATGGGAACATATAAAAAATCATAAAAACTATAAAAAACTCGTGACGATTCATAGAGAATCATCGATTAATGAAAGATAGATGGAAACCTGTGGAAAATCAAAATAGACAAAAAGAAATAGGAAATAAATAACTAACCATGAAATATCATAACTTATAACGAGAAAAACATGAAAAATTATATCAATAGATAAATAAATATAAAAATCAATTGTAAACTATAATAGTTTTTTTTGTCATTATCAGATTTTAACTGACGAAACTTGTATTTCCACTGTTTTTCCAGATACCTCATAAAAATTTCATCCCATGAAAGTGATTATAATGAATTTTTCTGAAATATTTGATAAAAGAAGAAAAATGTCAAAAATTGATTTTAGCGCAGCGACAAAATTGGCAAAAATAAAATGCGTCTTTCACTATAGGAATTTATGAAAAATCGATGAGTTGATTCTTTCTTATTCTCGTTTTCCCTTGCACAAGTTTTGGTCTCCAATTTGAGGTAATTCTCAGAACTAGGACAATTTTTTTATTTTTTATAACATCGAAATGTTTTTAAAAATGCCTAAAAAAGGTATTTCATCGCCTGAAGAAATATACAAAAAAGGCTTTGCTTGACGATCAGTAGAATTAATCAATAAATAGTCAGCCCAGAGTTTTTCAATAACACAATTATAAGTAGTAAAGATCAATGACAAATCGATCACTGATGGATAATAGAAAAACCAGTTGAGGTTTTTTTTTGGTAAAAATGTTAGTAAGATATCCGGTTTTTACATGATTTTCAAAAATCATATAATCAAAATCAACTGTTGGTTATGAACAGTCAATATATTAAAAAAATTAAAAATCTATCAGAAATTCAAATTTCGAAAAATCAAATTTGGAAGGGCTCAAATCTAAGAATTTCAAAAAAAATATTATTGTTTTAAGAATTATCCAAGTTTTCATTCAGAATTGTACATTTAAGTCGCAATTTAAAATTTTAATAATTAAAGTTGAAAATGAATTAATAATCAAAAATTGGAGAAAATCTGAAATTTCTTGATAATTTTCAATTCAGAAAAATATAAATTTGAAAGTTTCAGAAATCCGACAATTTAAACTTCTTAGATTTGAGTAAATGAATTTAATTATTTAACGAATCTCAGAATTTCAAAATTGTTGAAAATTACTGACATGAACAATGTACTTTATATTTAAAATAAAAAATTACTGATTTTATTAAAGTTTTTCAAACTTCTTGGGAATGTTGAAAATTTCTAAATTATTTACTTTTTCATAATTCAAGTTTAAAAATCCTGTAAGTTGTCAAGAATTCCTTAAATTTTCGTGTACACGGAGAAAAATGGTTTGGTTACAGCAACCATTGATTTAGTAAAATGTGGACCGAACAAAGTTTCGGGTACTGAAACCAAAACTTTGGTTATGACAACCAAAACTTGTGTTATAGCAACTAATGCTCAATTTTTATGACTGATACTTAGATTGCAATAACCAATTATATGGTTATCATACCTAAAGTTTTGGTTGTACTTTCGAAACTTTGGTTACTTTCTATTTTACTAAATGCATGGTTGCTCTAACCAAAAATTTCTTTTGTGTATCAAATTTTTAAATTCTAGAAATGCAAAAACTGACTGTAAGTGTTCTCATTTCCTAAAATTCCATTATCTCCAACATTTCTAAAAGTTTCCAAGTTGTCAAAAATGTGTACTATTTGTGATGTTTTCAAAATTAAAAAATTTTTCAATCATACAAAAGTATCTAAAATTACCTAAATTTTTGAATTTTCAATTCCTGTGAAATCTTCGAAATCAATGGACATTAATAATGAGATTGATGAGTAATGCAGCTAAGGGTAAATTTATAAAATGCATAATAATTGTGGAATTTTTTCATTAATATGTATCATTTCATCATCCAAAAAATTTTTTTTTCAGAAATTTTATTTTTTTAAGAATTATCCAAGTTATGATTCTAAATTTTAAATTTAAATCGCAATTTGAAATTTAAAAAACTAAAGTTTATAATGAATTAATAATCAAAAATTAGAGAAAATCCTAAATTTATTGATAATTCTTAATTGAAAAACATATGAATTTGAAAGTTTCAGAAATCTACAAAATTCAAACTTTTTAGATTTTCAGAAATAAATATATAATTATTTTACAAATCTCGAAATTGGAAAATCGTTAAAAATTACTGACATTTTTTATCTATCTTAGATTTAAAATTAAAGGTATCTGATAAATTCAATAATTATTCACTTCGCTAAAATTTGTCAACCTTTTCACTCCTCATGTTGGAATTTTTACGAAATTTTCGATTTATTCGAAATTCAAGTTGTGAAAAATACAAAAGTGTATAAGGATTTCTTTAGTATCATAATTTTTAAAATTTTTCAAGATGTGGATAGTTCTTGATATTTTCATTTCTGAAGTACTAAAATTTGAGAAATCTAAAACTTCGAGGTTTAAGAATTTTTTTTTAATTCCATTATTTTTTTAACTTCTAAAATTTTCTAAGTTTTTATTTCGATATTTTGATTGGAAATTTTAATTCAAAATTTGAGAAAATCAAACTTAACAGTTGAATATAATTGTCAATAAAAAATTGAAAATTGATCAGAAATTCAAAATTCAAAAAATCAAATTTGGAAGTTCTGAAATCTAAGTATTTGAAAACTTTTTTTTTCGGAAATTTTATGTCTTTGAGAATTCACTAAGTTTTGATTCTGAGATTTAATTTCACATCGCAATTTAAAATTAAAAAAATTGAAGTTGAAAATGAATTAATAATCAAAATTTGGAGAAAATCCTAAATTTATTGTAATTTTTAATTGAGAAAAAGTTGAATTTAAAAGTTTCAGAAATCAAAAAATTCCAAACTACTCAGATTTTCATAAATAAATGTAATTATTTTACAAATCTTGACTTTTCAAAATCGTTGAAAATTATTCACATGTTTAATGTACTTTATAATGAAAATTGAAAATTTTTTATTTTGTGAAAGTTTTTTACACTTTTTGGAAATGTCGAAAATTCTTAAATTATCTCCGTTTTGATAATTCAAGTTCCAAAAAATTGAAAAATCTATAAGGATTTTAGAAAAGTTTTATAAATTTCCGAAAAATTAAAAATCCTCTAAGTTGTCAAGAATTCCCTAAATTTTCATGTACACGGAGAAAAATGGTTTTGTTACAGCAAGCATTGATTTAGTAAAATATGGACCAACCAAAGTTTCGAGTACTACAACCAAAACTTTGGTTATGACAACCAAAACTTTTATTATAGCAACTAATGCTCAATTTTTATGACTGATACTTAGATTGTAATAACCAATTATTTGGTTATCATACCTAATGTTTTGGTTGTACTGCTAAAAACTTTGTTTACCTTACATTTTACTAAATGAAATTATTGCTGTGACCAACAATTTCTTTTGTGTATCAAATTTTTAAATTCTAGAAATGCAAAAACTGACTGTAAGTTTTCTCATAGCTTAAAATTCCATTATCTCCAACATTTCTAAAATTTTCCAAGTTGTCGAAAATGTGTCATATTTGTGATGTTTTCAAAATTAAAAAATTTTTCGATCATACAAAATTATCTAAAATTACGTAGATGTTTAAATTTTCGATTTCTGTAAAATCTTAGAAATCAATGAAGATTAATAATGAGATTGATGAGTAGTGCAGCAAAGGGTAAATTTATAAAATGCATATTTTTGGAATTCTTTCATTATTATGTATTATTTCATGAGAATTCTCTAACGGGTTTTCGTTATTTTTGTTATTAATAAATATTTTTTCGATTTATATGCTATACTATAAAATGTTTTGTTGATGATTTCAGGTGGAAAATGGAGGTGCGAACGGAACGTCCTCGGACTGCTGGGCGAATCGCTCCGACCGGTCGGATAACGCCCAGCATCCACCAAGGCAGGACTACTGACAGGCGAAAAGCAATACCAGTTCCACCACCACGAGTTCCTACGCCGATGCCAACTGTCAACAATAACCAACAAAGGTTCGTATTCATTTAATGAACAAAACATTTTTTCTTTCAGAGAAAATATAGCCTTCAACCTGTGCAGGAGCAACTTTTCAATCGAATATCATTTCAAAACTCATCTCTCACTTTTCTTCAAAAATTTGGAATGTGTCAAACAAGTTTTTAATAGTAGTAAAAAAAAATTGAAAAAAAAAGCAAATAATCATGAATTTTTCATTTAAAAATAATTTGATCCAGGTTGTAGAATATGTATTGTCATTAAATTCAATATTATCATATTTTGAAAATTCCAAAAAGACTGATACTGAAAATTCACTGAATTTTGTAAAATTCAAATATTCAAGTAATTTTCGAAATTTTAGAGATATGATAGATAAGGGAAATTCGAAAAGTTCGAAAATTGCAAAAATGTCAATATTGTTTCAATTAATTCAATTTTATTAATTCATATTAATAAATATTCAATTCTTTTTATCTATAACACTCGAAATACTAATTTTACTGAAATTTCCAATCTTGCAAACTTAGTTTCCACGCAGTCGAAAAATGTATCTCACTCACGAATATTTGGCTTAACATTTTGAAACCTTAAACATGGAAAAAAATATTGAATGATGGGAAAAGGTTGCCACAAAATCTGCGTGATGATATGTACGAGTAATGAACCCATGCGGGCCGGTCTTTGATACAAAGGATTTGTCTGCTTCGTAAAATTCGCGCATCATCGTGCTATTTGCATTTCGGCCATCTCAATTTCTACTTGCATTGGCCCTAATGAACCCGGACCCCGTTGCATCTCCGTGCCAGCAAGGTACACGTATGAACCTTTCTCATTATCCCGCATAGTCTCCCAAAAAAAACTACGCAACACGTGTTCGGTCCCGAATCCCTCTAATTTCGGGTAATGAAGATTCATTCCGCGTGATGGATTTCTCTGTCAGCAAAAAGATTTCACAAAGATATATATATAAATTAATATAACTGCTCCAGGAACAACTTTTTAAAAAACGTACAAACTAGATCGCTTACAATAATCAACTTTCAATCAAAATTACGAAAAATTGTTTGGGCCCGTAATTTACAGTACCTTTTACGGGTGTTTTGTACAAAAAAAAAAAAAAAAAACCCTTAAGAGAATCCCCATGAAATGATACATAATAATGAAAGAATTCCACAAACATGTTTTTTATAAATTACCCTTACCTACATTAATTATAAATCTCATTATTAATCTTCATTAATTTCAAAGATTTAACGGGAATCGAAAATTTAAGAATATAGGTAATTTTATATGACTGTATGATTGCAAAATTTTTTAATTTTAAAAATATCAACAATATTACATATTTTCGACAACTTGGAAACTTTTAGAAATGTTGGAGATAGTAGAATTTTAAGAAATGAGAAAACTTACAGTTAGTTTATGCATTTCTAGAATTTTAAAATTTGATACACAAAAGAAATTGTTGGTTACAGCAACCATTTATTCAGTAAAATTTAAGGTAACCAAAGTTTTTGGTAGTTCAACCGTAACTTTAGGTATTATAACTAAATAATTGGTTATTGCAATCTAAGTATCAGCCATAAAAATTGAGCATTAGTTGCTATAACACAAGTTTTGGTTGTCGAAACCGAAGTTTTGGTTTTAGTACCCAAAACATTGGTGGGTCCATATTTTACTAAATCAATGGTTGCTGTAACCAAAACCATTTTTTTCCGTGTACACGAAAACTTAAAGAATTCTTGACAACTTGCAGGATTCTGAAATTTAAAAACTTTTCCAAAATCATTATAAAGTTTTTAATTTTTTGAAACTTCAATTATGAAAAAGTAGATAATTTAGAAATTTTCAACATTCCCAAAAAGTTTGAAAAACTGTCAAAAAATCAAAAATTTTCCATTTTCAATATGAAGTACATTTAACATGTTAATAATTTTCAACGATTTTGAAAAGTCGAGAATTTTGAAATAATTACATTTATTTATGAAAATCTAAAAAGTTTAAATTTTTGGATTTCTGAAACTTTCAAATTCATATTTTTCTTAATTAAAAATTATTAATAAATTTAAGATTTTCTCCAATTGTTGATTATAAATTCATTTTCAACTTTAATTTTTCAAATTTTGAATTGCGTTGTAAATTTAAAATTCAGAATCAAAACTTGGGAATTTCTTAAAATGATAAAATTTCCGAAAAAATTTTTTTTTGAAATTCTTAGATTTGAGAACTTTCAAATTTTATTTCTCGAATTGTGAATTTCTGATGAATTTTAAAATTTTTATTGACAATTGATAATAATCAACAGTTACTCTTGATTTTCTCAAATTTTGAATTTAAATTTTCATTCAAAATACCGAAATAAAAACTTGGAAAATTTAAGAAATTTAAATAATAATGAAATCAAAAAAAAAAAATTCTGAAACTTCAAGTTTTTGTATTTCTCAAATTTTAGTACTTCAGAAATAAAATTTTTTATAACTTTCCACATCTTGAAAAATTTTGAATATTATGATACTTAAGAAATCCTTATACAGTTTTTTATTTTTCAAAACTTGAATTTCGAATAAATAAAAAATTTCGTAAAAATTCCAACATGAGGAGTGAAAATGTTGAAAAATTTTTGCGAATTGAATAATGTTTGAATTTATCAGATATGTTCAATCTCAAATATAAGATAGATTAAAAATGTTAGTAATTTTTAACGATTTTAATTTTGAAAAATTTCTAAAAGAACTAAATTTTTGACAATTGAAAAACTTGGAAGTTTTTTTACTTTCCGAAACTTTCAAAATTGATCTTTTTGATTTAATTTTACTGTTTAAACAGAAAACTTTTTGGAATTAACTGGGAATAAATAATACCTAAAATATATAAATATTCAGCTGTGGAATATATATTCAACTCGGTTAAAAATTGAATTTTAAGAAATGAGAAAACTTACAGTTAGTTTCTGCATTTCTAGAATTTCAAAATTTCATACACAGAAGAAATTGTTGGTTACAGCAACCATTCATTCAGTAAAATATAAGGTAACGAAAGTTTTTGGTAGTACAACCAAAACTTTAGGTATGAGAACCAAATAATTGGTTATTGCAATGTAAGTATCAGTCATGAAAATTGAGCATTAGTTTCTATAACACAAGTTTTGGTTGTAGTACCCGAAACTTTGGTGGGTCTGTGTTTTACTAAATCAATGGTTGCTGTAACCATACCATTTTTCTCCGTGTACACGAAAATTTAAGGAATTCTTGACAACTTAGAGGATTTTGATATTTAAAAACTTTTTCAAAATCCTCCTAAAGTTTTCAATTTTTTGAAAGTTGAATTATGAAAAAAGTAGATAACGTACAAATTTTCAACATTCCCAAAAAGTTTGAAAAACTTTCACAAAGTTAAAAATTTTTAATTTTCAATATAAAGTACATCAAACATGTTAATAATTTTCAACGATTTTAAAAAGTCGAGATTTGTAAAATAATTACATTTATTTATGAAAATCTAAAAAGTTTGAAATTTTTTAGATTTCTGAAACTTTTAAATTCATCTTTTCCTCAATGAAAAATTCTCAATAAATTTAGGATTTTCTCTAATTTTTGATTATTAATTCATTTTCAACTTTAATTTTTAAAATTTTAAATTGCGATGTAAATTTAAAATTTAGCATCAAAACTTGAAAGGTTCTTAAAATAATACAATTTCCGAAAAAATTTTGTTTGAAATTCTCAGATTTGAGATCTTCCAAATTTGATTTCTCGAATTTTGAATATCTGATGAATTTTCAATTTTTTATTGACAATAATTGATAATCAACTGTTAAGTTTGATTTTCTCAAATTTTGAATTGAAACTTACATTCAAAATATCAAAATAAAAACTGAGAAAATTTTAGAAATTTAAAAAATAATGGAATTGAAAAAAATTCTTACACGTACAGTTTTTGGATTTTTTAAATTTTAATACTTCAGAAATGAAAATGTTGAGAACTTTCGACATCTTAAAGAATTTTGAAAATTATGATACTTCGGAAATCCTTCTACAGTTTTTTAATTTTTTAAAACTTGAATTTCAAATAAATTGAAAATTCCGCAAAAATCTCAACATTAGTGGAAATGTTGAAAATATTTTGCGATTCGAATAATTTTTGAATTTATCAGATATCCTAAATTTCAAATCTAAGATAGATTACAAAAATGTCAGTAATTTTCAACGGTTTTGAAATTTAGAGATTTGTAAAATGATTAAATTTATTTATGAAAATCTAAGAAGTTTAAAATTTTGGATTTCCGAAACTTTTGAATTCACATTTTTCTCAATTGAAAATTATCGATAAATTTAGGATTTTCTCCAATTTTTGATTATAAATTCATTTTTAACTATAATTTTTTAAATTTCAAATTGCGATGCAAATTCAAAATTTAGAATCAAAACTTAGAAAATTTTCAAAATAATAAAATTTCCAAAAAAAAATTGTTTAATTCTTAGATTTGAGAACTTCCAAATTTGATTTTTCGAATTTCGAATTCCTGCTGAATTTTAAATTTTTTATTGACAATTCAACTGTTAAGTTTGATTTTCTCAAATTTCGAATTAAAATTTTTATCCAAAATATCGAAATAAAAATTAGAATATTTTAGAAATTTAAAAAATAATGGAATTCGAATAAATTATTAAACCTCAAGTTTTTGGATTTCTAAAATTTTAATATTTTAGAAATGAAAATGTTGAGAATTTTCGACATCTTCAAGAATTTTGAAAATTATGATACCTCATCGGAAATCCTTATACAGTTTTTTTATTTTTCAAAACTTGAATTTCGAATAAATCGAAAATTTCGTAAAAATTCTAACATTAGGAGCGAAAAAGTTGAAAAATTTTTGCGAATTGAATAATTTTTGAATTTATAGGATATCTTCAATTTCAAATCTAAAATACATTAAAAATGTCAGTAATTTTCAACAATTTTAAAATTTTGAAAAATTCCTAATATAACTAAATTTTTAAAAATCCAAAAACTTCGAAATTTTTTCAACGTTGGAAACTTTCAAAATTGATCTTTTTGATTTTATTCTACTGTCTAAACGGAAAACGAATTAGAATTAACAGGGAACAAATAATACCTAAAATATATAAATATTCAGCTGTGGAATATACATTCAACTTGGTCAGTAATGTCTCCTTTTTATTAAAATTAAAACATTTACAATTTTCCAACAAATGGCAACTGTCATGAGCGTTGAAGCAGCAATTTGATTTTTTGTGTTACTGTGATCTAGGTAATTTTTTTACTTTATACGTTTCTTTAGAAATTGTTACAAATTCTTACATTTGTACAACTGAAGTGCAAGTAAATAAGTGTGATAATAAATAACTTGATTGTTTTATTGATTATGAGTAGTTAAAAGTACACGTATCAAATTTTTAGAGCAGAAGTATGCATAGAAAGTAATGATTGTATCAGAGTTACGATGATACGATGATTGCAATTAATCAGAAAATCGACACAGCATTTCTCGATCTAATCTAGATAAGAGGCTGCAAATGTAATGAATGCCACTCGAATGTGATTGAAACGCAAGCTTGTCGAGTGTTTCTCATCAGAGATCAGATCTTGATTTCATTGATTCTTTTCAACAACGCAATCGTATTCAATAAAACAATAGAGACGAGATTAAATCATGCACTGTGTGTCATTTACCGATCAAATTTTTCTAAGCTGATTTTTAGAAATTCACAACAAAAAATTAAAGTGGTTTATAATGTTAAACAACATATTATGATTTTCTGTAACTAACACGTTGAATTAGACGTAAAATAAGCTATCATTTATTTCAAGAATGTACATACTTTAATTTTGTCTTTATTAATTTGAGTGCATGTTTTTGTCAACACTAATAATCATTCGTAATTTACATCATCTTCTTTACATCTAACAATAAAAAATTCCGGCATTTCCCATTCAAATTACACGTAGACAAAAACTTTCAAGCGGAGAGTAAAATTAATGTAGACACCGAATGAAGTCACATTGGATTCGTCATTCGAGTACAATGATAACTAGTAATAATTCATATTAAACGAAGCAGTATTTATGCGTTATTTATCGCGACAACCCAATAAAGTCTTTTGTCTTTTCTGCCCACGCATCAGAATGCTCTACCGACACGTGTCAAACCTGTTCATTCAATAAATTGCTCGGATGCATTCGTTCCAATGAAGCATGCAATCAAGAACTTTTTTGCAACTTATTTCATTTGTATCAGATACCAACCAACAGTAAAAAACCCTCAAACTAAATTTCGGTGAATGTGGAAAATCCTGGACGAAAAAAAAGCCGACTCGATGCATTTATTTAAACCTTCCATCAGCGCACGCAGAAAAATTAAAAAAAAAAAAAAAAAAAAAAAAAAAAAAAAAAAAAAAAAAAAAAAAAAAAAAAAAAAAAAAAAAAAAAAAAAAAAAAAAAAAAAAAAAAATTCTTTCACTCAGGAATGATCCCCTAAGTTATGAGGAACGATTTTTTTCATAGTCGTCAAAATGCCACATCAGTCAACTTATAGTCGCCACGACCCATGTAGGAGCTTAGCTAAAAAAAACCTTTAACCATTAGAAGTGACATTGTATGCACCAATGGGGGGGAGAGAACTATGCCATTAGAGTGCTAATATGTCTGTCTTTAGGCTTCTGGTAAAAGGTGCCGAATACGACTTCCGAAGTAGTACGACAGGCTGAGTCGACAGTAGTATAAGTTGAGCGCGGTATATATACTACGCGTGGGTTTCTTTTGGTTCATGCGAGAGAGAAGTGCTCGCTTTGAA
>JAPYZL010034259.1:0-13631 GCA_030522825.1 Platygaster orseoliae | reverse complement strand
ATTGGTCGAAACTTGTAACACGAATATCTTTTTTGATTTTGAGTTTTGTAAAAAGTGGCAAAGGACTTTTCGACTCATAAAAATATGAAGAAAATTCGAATAGAGTTAGTTCCGTGGTTTTTATCCCCACTCCTCGTAAGAGCGCGTCGATTGTTTAAATTTCAAATTTGAATAACTTCTTTGTTTTTGAGTTTTGCGAAAAGTTGTAAAGGACTTTTCGACTCGAAATTGAAAAAGGAATTCAGGATTTTTTTTTTTTTTGGGACACCCTGTATATGTATATACTGGGTATCCGGAAGTCGCCGTATAAGCGGAAAACCATGGATTCCTTATAAAATTCTAAGACGATTTTTCCCTTACCACTTTTTACAAAACTCAAAATTCAAAAAGTTATTTATGTTTGAAATTTAACCAATAAATGCACTTTTTCGAGGAGTGGGGATGAAAACCACGAATCAAACTTTACCCAAATTTTTCTCATATTTTTCTGAGTAAAAAAGTCCTTTGCCACCTTCCGCAAAACTCAAAATCAAAAAAGATATTCGAGTTAGAAGTTTCGACCAATCAGATTTCTCAGATTTCAAACTCGAATATCTTTTTCGATTTCGAGTTTTGCGAAAAGTGGTAAAGGACTTTTTTACTCAGAAAAATATGAGAAAATTTTGGGTAAAGTTTGGTTCGTGATTTTTATCGCCACTCCTCGAAAAAGTGCATTTATTGGTTAAATTTCAAGCTTAAATCTCTTTTTGAATTTTGAGTTTTGTAAAAAGTGGCAAAGGAATAATCGTCTTATAATTTTATAAGGAATCCATAGTTTTCCGCTTATACGGCGACTTCCGGGCACCTTGTGTGTATGTGTGTGTGTGTACACACACACACACACACACACACACACATGTATTATAATATCTGAAGATCATGCAATTTTTCATATAAAAATCACTTGTTTATACTGATAACAATAATAACTGAATATCAAAAACAACAATAAATAAGTCATCAAGAAAACGATGTGTTATTAGATAATTCAATTGAAATGTACTTGATATTTTTTAAAGTTCATAGCTTCGATGTAATTGTTCATCTCATTTGAAACACAAGTATATGGTGAGGCTTTGCTTTTGTCTGCATTGTAATGAGCGAGGTTCCTCTTCTAATAAAAGTTGTAACGATGAAATTATTATTCGACCAGATTTCGAGAAACAATTTCTCGCGGACCTTATCACTTCCGCATCATGAAGACCGCCAGAGCAACGCGCCTCACTCGGTTTGTATATTTTCGTTTTCAAGACTATCGTCCAAATTAAAGTAATTCTATCTCGAAAGTTCTTATAGATACTTTTCAAATTTGGAGTAATTCCACGTTAGAACTTTCAATAGTTTATAGCAAGTAAAATTTAATAAAGTAGTGAAGTATCGCTTTCATAAGCACCTGTCGAGAAATGCACCTAAAATTACACGTTTTATAAATTCAAATACAATATTTCAGAATATACAGAATATTTCAGTATTTTAAGTTTCCTCCATGCTAAAATTATAAGGCGACTTATTTTAATCGGATGTGCAACTGATAATCAGAAATATTCTTGGAATACATTCTGTCATTCACCCGCCGAATGAAATAAGATGTAAAAGAAAATTCGCAAGATATGTTGATCGAGTTTTTTATCCGCCAACTAAGATAAAAGAGTTGATTCTTCTAAAAGTGGATCGAATGCAACTTGCAGGCTATTCTAAGAAATTCGCCATAAGAGAAGTGACATTTTCAGATGAAAAATCCACCACCAATAGTTCCCACACAATACCCTCATGCCAGTGCTTAAAAGGAGCGGCATTTTCTCAGCAGCCAGTTTTTCTCCTCGACCTTAGAGTCGAGTAGAAGCTCCACAGAGCCCTGTTCATTGTGTATTAGCCAACCGCTCATCTGAGCCTGTTGCTAGTACTTCAAACCGAACGCTCTTAGCTCGACTCTCTGGCAGCTTAGTCCATAGTGCATTAGCACGAATGCTGACCTGAGCCGTTTGCTAGTGCACCTTTGGACCGCTCCTTTAGGTGTCCCAGTTCGAGCCCGGCTGCCCGACCTGACTCTCGGCATCTGCCAGCCCTTTTAGCAACCCTGCCAAAAGTGACAGTGCCTTTGCTGTGAGGACTGTGTCCGAGCGCGGCTGCTTGACACTGGAGGTATAAGCGGCCCTTGCCGACTTCCAGACTAACAAACCTTTACCAAAAGTTAATTGTTTGACGTACGTCTGACTCTGGAGATTTCAACAAGTAACTACTTTCAATAACTTTTTGAATGAGTGTTTGCGAAAAATTCTAGATAAATTTTCGAGAAAAATAAGAGAGAATATGAAAAAACTGATTGCGTTGTATAAATTATTTGAAATGAATTTTTAAAATAGGACAATGGAAAATTAATAGAAAATAAATGAAAATTTATTACTTAGTTCGTAAAATATAATTTATATAATGGAGGGAAATAACAAAGGAAATGTGCGAGCGAAGCAAATATTAAAGAAATTATGTATCTGGGTGTAAGTAGCTACAGTGAGAGAATTATTGTTGTCAGAGTCAAAGTAGGAAGTTTTATTTAGCTTTTAGAATTTTTCTACTATACCTTGCACCTTTTTTATAAGTATGAAGAATGAAATGTACTTATAATCGAAAATATACTTGTATATAATCATATAGAAATTTGGTTTCATAATAAACCAGAATAACTGTATTTACGTGTTACGGGTTTTATTATTGTTCGAAACGTTTTTCCCTTATTCCACATTAACCAACGAGGGTTCTCAGAGCCAATTCAAGCAGTTGCTTTTCTCGGTCCTGTCTGTGCGAGTGACGGAATAACCCAGCTCTTTACAGCATTGTAAACCGATTACACTTAATTAGCCTGCTATACAATTGTTGTAATGTTACCGCAATCACCAACATATTTTTTTCAGTTTTCTACATTGCATTTTGGATAGAAAAAATACTCTTTTTATTTAAACACGATTTAAATTATATACAATTAAAATGATTAAAATTTTACTAATAACGTTGTCAATAGAATTTTACGTAAAAATTTATTAGGTTCAATATGGATAGCTATTATTGAAAAAGGAAAAACAACATTATTTTTTGGATTCCCTTACATTAACAATGCATTAAAAATTGAAAATGTAGTGTAAGGATTGTAATAATGAGATTACAATGAATTTTGTTATACAAAAGCTGAATTTTGATTCTTTTGAAAAATTTGAAAATGGAATAATTGAAAGAATTCATGTTTATATTTTAAGACTAACATATTTTCTCCTCGCATATACTTTTAACAATTTTAGACTTCACATTACCTAGTATGTGTTATATAAGGTTCATAAATAATAAGAACATCTTCTAACAGCTGTACGCACACCTATACGTCCCCTACAGACTCTTCACGGGCTTCCTAGAGGGACTTGTGCGCCAAGGACATGTAGAACCACCATACCTCATATAATAAACAAAGGCTCATTGATATATGTATTGTGGTTTTTTTTTTATTTCGTTTTTGTTGTCGCTGTGTGATTTTCTTTTATTATACGAGAAATTGGGTTCGATTCTTTTTTCTTTTCTTTCGTTCTATGAATAACGAAAATCGTCACAACGTTGTGTGTTATTCTCTGCTTCTGTATTCGTTAGGGAATTGTTTTTTTTTCCATTCCCCCCCCCCCCAAAAAAAAAACTGGTGAAGGCCCGAAGGGGCATGACGCTGAGTTGGGGAGACCGGAGCTAGTTGCCCTTACGAAAAAAAAACTACTGGTACTACCGAGCACTACTGAGCATTTTCAGTAGTGACCAGTAGTGCTAGAAGTGTCAGTATCAGTGGTGTCAGTAGTGCAGTAATTACTCAGAAGTGGCAGTTCTTTCACTAGTAGTGTCAGCAGTAGTGACCAGTAGTGCTACACTGAGAAAAAAGTGTAGTTAAAAGTCCTATAATTCTAGCGAAAATCACCAAACCATTATGTACGGCGTGCCTAGTTCGCCATGTATGGCGAAATTCACTACCAATTCATGTTATTTCCATCAAACCATATCGATATAATACCCATCATATTATGGTGAAAGTGAATATAAAAATAGGTTAATTCACCAAACCATTCAATACTTTAACCCAAAAACGCGAACTGGGCACGCCGCACTCAATAGTTTAGTGATTTTAACTACAATTTTTTTCTCAGTGTAGTAGTGTCAGTATCAGTAGTGTTTGGAGTGCAGTAGTTACTCAGAAGTGGCAGTTTTTTCATTAGTAGTGTCAGCAGTAGTGACTAGTAGTGCTAGTAGTGCCAGTCTCAGAAGTGTCAGGAGTGCAGTAGTTACTCAGAAGTGGCAGTTTTTTCACTAGTAGTGTCAGCAGTAGTAACCAGTAGTGCTAGTAGTGCCAGTCTCAGTTGTGTCAGAAGTGCAGTAGTTACTCAGAAGTGGCAGTATTCTTACACCAGTATAGTGTCTGGTAGTGCCAGCCCAGAAAACAAAATTGCACCAGACTGGCCCCAGATGCGACCCAGGTTATTGGGTAACATTGGTCAAATCTAGGGTACTTCTACTTCCGCATATAGTATCCAGGCTAGGCCCAGAGTCTGGTCCAGTCGGTACCTCCAGATTTGGTCCAGGCATGGTCCAAAAAATTGGGATATTTTTCAAATATTGCAAAAAATGATGCCTATAATTTATTTATTATTTTAATCATAAAATATTGAGCTACCAATAGTATTAATTGAAATTGCATAAAAAATAAAAAAAACAGGGACATCGACCGGGATTGAACCTAGGTTGCCGGGGTGAGAGGTGGACTCTTTACCGTTCAGCCAGTCAATCACACAAATCATTGTATTTCAAAATCGTACAAGTCCACGGAGATTTTGTTAACACATTATTAAAAAAAATTTGTAGAAAGTTGAACAGTCACTGACATTTTGATTTTGGTTTCCTTAGCAAAGAATATTGATTTTTGGAAGAATTGAGTCAAAAATCGAAAAAATTGTATCATCCGAATAATTGAATTAGTCTAAGTCCAGAGCCCAGAACCTGGATCAAAACTGGGGTATTTCTACTTCCGCATTCAAGTGAAGATCTGGCCCGAAATCCTGAGCTGAATCTGGAGCGTGAATTAGTCCAGTCTGGGGCAAGGATTTTGACTGCACTTGGCAGCGCTCTCTCTGGACTAATTCTGGACCACGATTCTGATATCCAGGAACTGGGGCTGATCTGGTCCCCAGGCTTGGTTTTCTAGGAGGATGAGTGCCAATGGTATCCCAATAGTGATGCAGTAGTGCCCATGAGAATAACAGAGTGGTTTTTGAAAAGTTTAGGTAATTAAATAATGTCCATCACTACTGACATTACTCTTACAATTAGCACTATGTGATTAACGTTAGTGGCTGCGAGCTGTCAGTCATCAGCAGTCATTAGGTTATAAATGATGAGTGATTAAGTATTTTGATGTATTATTATAAAAAGTAAATTTTAAAGTTCTCTAAATGTTATTTATTCATCTGTAGTATATTATACTCGTTGAAAGTTTATATCATTTTAAAAACGCATGTGTGCCAGTTGTAGTACATAATTGTACTAAACATTTTATTCTAAATATAATACAGATTTAAGGTGGTACTGTCGTGGTGGCAGGGTTGGGCGGGAGTGACATTTCAGGAGTAATGGTATCAATATTGGAATATTCTTATTCACATGGACAGTATTGAATATGGATATTCCGTTATTCACGAGCTTTGAACTCGGAATACTCTTTATTCTCTTTTTTCCGTTGCCAAGGAGTGAATTAAATTTATTCCATAAAATACTCCAATAATTGGAATGACGAAATACTAATTGACTGGATAATTTTGACTTGTATATTTTTTTGGAAAATTTTGTTTTTACGAGAATCATCTACTTTTCCCTGTTGTTTAGTTTGCTGAACAACAAATTTCCCTTAGTTTGTAAATGAATTTGTTATAACAATGCATTTGAACACATTATTGCAATCAGGGTTGGGCGGGAGTGATACTTCGGGAGTAGTGAAATAAACATTGGAATATTCCCATTCACATGTAAAGTATGAAATATGAAGAATATGCCGTTAATCACGAGCTTTGAACGCGGAATATTCCTTATTCCCTTTTCCCTGTTGCTGCAGAGTGAAATAGATTTTTTTTGCAATAATTTTGCAAAGTTGCAAAAATTTTGCAATTATTTGTTAAAATAAATTGTTGAAATAAACAAAATTTGCAGAAACAATGTCAAATCTTTACTCGGCAACCTGAAAAACCATGAAAAGGATAAACGTATTGTAGAAGTCAAATTTTGCAATAATTTGTTGAAATAAATAAATTTTACGAAATCAATGTCAAATCCTTACTCGGCAACATCAAAAGCGATTATAAGGATACACATATTGTAGAAGAAATATTTCGCAATATTTTGTTAAAATAAATTTTTCGAATAAACGAATTTTACAAAAATGATATTAAACTCTTACTCGGCCACCTAAAAAACTATGAAAATGACCTAAATCTTGCAAAAACAAATTTTCGCAATTATTGTTAAAATAAATTGTTTACATAAATAAATTTTACAAAATCAATGTCAATTACTTCTCCAGCAACTTAAAAAACTATAAAAGCATGTATTTTTCATAGAAACAAATTTTTGTATTAATGTGTCTCAAAACATTGTTATAACAAATTTAATTTACTAAGTAATGGAAATTTGTTGCTCAGCGAACCAAACAACAGGGAAAAGCACATTAATTTCTTAAAAACATAGTTTTGCAAAAAAATTAAGGAATATCTCGCGTATTCAAAGCTCATGAATAACAGAATATTCATATTTAATTTGACTGAGAGTCTCCGGAATGATATATTCCCATCGTCAATCCCATTCCCGAACTCGGATGAATTCCCAACTCTGGAAATAACAATGCGATTTTTTCAAACTTTGCAATCATATGGAATGTAACAAATAAAAAATGCAAAATGAGATTGACCTTTTCATTTTCATAACAGACATACACGTTCAGTAGAGTAATGGTTAGGTAGGTAGGGTTAGTAATAGAGAGATTGTAGGTTCAACTCCTGGTTAGGACAATATGCACGGTAACAGGTTCGCATTTGTAAGTGACGTAAATCATTCCATATACATAAAATGTATTAGTTTTACAATCAAAAAATTTTTTTTCATCAAAGAAATTTTTATAATAATTATTATATTCAAATCAATCTAACTACTGGCCTACTGGCACTACTGGCCTACTGGCACTATTGGCCTACTGGCACTACTGGACTACTGGAACTACTGGTTAGTAGTATGCGAAAAAACTACTGATCAGTAGTGCAGTAGTTTTTTTTCGTAAGGGTGACGGTCGGGGTAAGTTGGCGAATTGCGTTTTTCTAAAAATCTATTCGACATGTGCTGCTACTTCTCTGAGTATATCAAAAGTGATGCGAAACGCATCATCTGACGTGCTTTCAGAAGATGGAAAATTGTTTTGTGAATGTTATCGGTGTTTCTGTTTTTTCATGCGTGTTGGGTAAATTTTACTTCTTACAAATTATTTGTGATAAAGGGGTTAAAATTCAATCGAGAATTTTGGCTCATTTTCATTTATTTGCAGTTTGTACATTATATTATATAAAAATTCTGCATTGGCTATCCATGTAATTTCAAAAGTTTGTTTATTAAATTGATATTTATTCGAAAAACCTAAGTGGGGCTAGTTCGCGGTGTGTGATATGCGGCAAGTCGGCGGACGATTTTTTTGTCAATCGTATTTCATTTCAAGTGTATATCGACTTTTCATGATTGTTAATTACTTTCAACGTCGGTTATGACATTTCGTTTAATTTCCAAGTTTTGTTAATAGTTGTTTTTAGAATTCTGTTATAGGCGAAGACACAACAGGGTATTTGTATCAACCGGCAAAAACGTTGTGAAAAATGTAAGAAAATTATATATATATATATATATATATAATGAATAATAAAGTAAAAAGTACTTCTAAAATGGATATTACAGTGTTATTCAAACATCTTATTGAATTTAAATGCAGCAATTCATTGTGTATCAATGTGTGACGTCCAGAACTTTTTATGTCGCGTTATTTTAATTGTTATTCGGAACTTCGTTTGGATTATCCGCGTACCTCCGCGGGTTTGGTCCGGTGTCGGTTTTTACGTTGGTAAGACGAACCACGAGAAGTAATTACGCGAGAAGATAATTCACGGGAGTATTAAATAAAACATATTCGGTTCTAAAACTTGTGTCTATATTCGGTTATTACTCAATTTCGATCGGCAAGACTTTACACTATTTTACTCCTGGTTCCTTTCTGAAATACGGACAGGGCCTTCGGTGGTCCCTGCTTAAAGTTGGCGAAGGAAAAGACGCACTCGAACAGCGAGCGGACGCTTATAAAGACCTCTAGCATGCTGATCGCGATAATTCCAAAGTTCATTTTATAATTAACGATCAGGTCGATGGCCAATGTCATCGATCTGGTCTCTTATTTTGGAGTTCGCCTCGCTGTTCATGCGCGCTCGCTTGGGGTTTTTTGAGCTTGGCTTGCGTTTTCGAATGAATTCCTTTGAAATTTTCATTAAAGTATAATGTTACGTTCCGAATATTCGTTTTGAATATTCGAGACGTCACACAATGTTTTATCAAGATCCGCCAACTTACCCCGGACATACCGCCAACTTGCTCCGAGATCGGGGCAGGTTGGTGGATTTTTCGCGTCATCTTACATTTTATGTAAAATTTACAATGAATAATTAAATGCTAACGAAAAATTCTGCTAAAGGTCTACTCTTTCATATGATGTATTGGAAATGTTTAAAACAGTCACTACTCAAGCGCCAAAAATTCAAAAACAAAAACCCCGCCAACCAGCCCCGGTCTCCCCTATTAAAATTTTTTTTGAAAAAAGGGCAAAAAAGGACACTTTTTTAACTCTCAAGCGCGAACTTGAAGTGCTCTTTTTGAGCGGTGAATGGAATTTACCGAGATTCGAAGTCTTCGAAGGCCATGAAAGATTCAAGAATTGATTTTGCCGAGACTCGAAGTCTTTAAAGACGGAACTCGAAGTCTTCGAAGCCAGGACTCGAAGTCTTTGAAGTCGGAACTCGAAGTGCTCTTTTTTCACCGACACAAAAATCGCACTTCTTCGCGCTTTCGGAACAAAACAGTATCCTTTCCGCCCTTTTTTCAAAAAAATATAGTACGTGACTCGGGTCTCGTTTATCTTTCTCTCGGTATTTATGTTCTAGCTTCGTCAGTGAAATTTCCGTCGCTTCAAACTGGACGGAATTTCACTGACTCAGCCACAACGTAAACATCTCGAAAAAGATAACTTCGAGACCCTAAGCACGTAATGCATTTTTTTTCTTTTTTACAGCTCCAAGTTACAAGGTGCGATGCACAATCGTCTTAATCACAAAATGAAATGAATGAAACACAAATTGCACAAAACGAGGGTCCATAGTTGGAGGTTGTACATTTTTTCCTGCACATTGTAAAGATGATTTTAAAAAAGGAAAAAAAAAAAGAAAAACAACAAAAAGCAAGTATGAAAATCATTATTGCAATAAAAAAGCCTACACAACTCTGTTTTGTTTTCAATGCGATGGATAAAAATGTACTACGTGAAAATAACGATTTTCAAAATGCTCAGTTCATGAAAAAATATGCATGAATGACACTTAGTTATTCGAAACTCTTATGCACGACATTTTCGGAAATACATTAATTAACAAACTATGTTTCTTTATGACATGAAAAATATCAGTTTTTGCAGATGTTTAGAAGTTTTTAAAAAATCTTTTAACCCTAGAAGCCTTCAAGCCATCTTATTAGTCGACGTTCATGAAGCTCCTTTTTTGTTTAATCGCTGAAAAATGAAGCAATCAATTTCCGACAATCAAACATTAGTAAACGATGGATTATTGAGCGAGCGCCGCGAATGAGCTATGGTATTGAAATTTGTCCAGAGCGAAAAACGGATATTTGAAAATGGGGCGAGGAAGGATAACGGCATGATTTCCTGTTACAGCGGAGCAAGGGTCGTTGCCGGCAGGTTTCTACGCCAGGGTGGATACGCGGTCGCGCATTACGTTCGACGGACTGATCACAGCGCGCTAAAAGTTATGCGTGCTAGGAATGGCAAGCAACGGATTACACGAGTTGCGTACGAACCGCCACGCGTCCGATTTACGCGCTCCAAGCTTTGCATCTTTCGCCAGAAAAATACTTTTAACCAAGTGGTCGAAGTGGCCAAATTATTTGTGTCTATCTTCGTGGGCAAATACTTTACGAATTAAGCGAAGCATCTATTCAACAGACAAACGCTAACGAAATGCACTTATGGAGATTTTTTTCACGTCTTCAACTTCCAAGTGCGCTTAAGGAAGCCAACATGTTTTGTTTGTTCTTCATAATTTTCTCTGACTATTTCAATCAACAAATAGATTAACCTTAAATTATCTCGAACCTTTTTTCCATGATGAAACTTCTGTTACCTTTATTTCATTCAGCCTTTAAGATTTTTCTTCTAATCTCGAGTCAAAAAATTTTAGAGCCCATTTGAGCCTCTTGATAATACTGAAGCTCATTTGAAACATTTTCAGCCTCTTGAACCTCTTTTAATCCTCTTGGTAATCGTTAGCTACTCATTTACTTCTCCTGAGACTCAGAATATCAGTCCAGATTGATAATAAACCTCATCAGTTCAGAAGGGCCTCATGTGCACTTCTTTTTCTAAAGTTTTGAATCTCTTTTGAACTTCGTAAGACTCATTTTTCCGAAATAGCGCCTCATTTACTTCTCAAAAAACTCGAAGCCCAAATGAGCTCTTAAGTTTTTCGACTCGTATTTTACACTCTCTTTTAACCCTCATAGTATGCACGATAATAAAGTCTACATATAAATACAGAGTGGTTCATTTTAATATGTTGGTGGAAATATCTCAAAAGTGCGTCAGATACAAAAAAACGTTTCAGATTAAGGTTGTACGAGACAGAGGAGAGCATACACTTATGTTGAGCACAGTGACCTTGAAAGCGATTTTGAAGGTCATTTGAATGTCAATGATATCTTTTTTTTGGAAACCACTATTTTCAACCCTGAATTTGGAAAGAACGGAAAATGTTACGTATAAAATGATGTAATTGGTAAGTTCATTTGAAGGTCATATGAGGGTAAAAAAAAGCGACTATGACTTGGGTGGGGAATAAGTCAGAAAAATTGTATACCGAAAAATAGCTCAGACAAAGTCGTAGGAGACAAGACGAAGAATGTATCGGTTTCAAAAGCTTCTTTTTGTCTCTCACAACTTTGTCCGAAACATTTTTCAGTATCTAACTTTTCTGTTTCATTCCTCACCCAAGTCATAGTCGCTTTATTGACCTTCGTATGACCTTGGAATGACCTTACGAAATGCATCAGTTTACACGTGAAATTTCCCGTTCATTCCAAATTCAGGGTCGAAAATAGTGGTTCCTATTGAAAAAAATTACTTTGACCTTCAAATGGCCTTTAAAATCGCTTTCAAGGTCAATGTGCCCAGCATAAGTGTATTTCCCTTTCTGTCTTGTACAACTTTTATCTGAAACGTTTTTTTGTATTTACTTTTTTATTGCGTACTTTTTGAGATATTTTCACCGACAGATTAAAATAGACCACCTTGTATATCTAATTATCAGTCCGAAGTTGGCCATATATGAGGGTTCCACCCAATGCTTATAGCATGGCGTAAGCGGGTTATTGTATTGGCACCCTCATATGTCTTATATCGAGGTTCAAGTCTGAAGTTGGCCGTATATGTCCTATATCTAAGTTCCAGTTTGAATTGGCCATGTATGTCCTATATATATGTTCCAGTGATTTATTATTAAAAATTTATGGTTATTATTATAAAAAATTGATTTAGTTTTATAGAGAAGGGTTGATTAACAGTTTATAGGGTAGAATTATTTAATTTAATTTATAAAAGTGTATTTTGGCCAGATATGTCCAAAATCTAGGTTCCAGTCTGAAGTTGGCCATATATGTCCTATACCTAGGTTCCAATCTAAACTTCGCCCTATATGTCTATCGGTGTTCCAGTGTAAAGCTTCCACTTTATCTACGATATTAGAGTTCAAATTTTAAGTTATACCTATATTCACTATATCGAGGTTCCAGTGTAATGTGAGCTCTATATGTCCTATATCGAGGTTCAAGTGTGAAGCATGCCTTATATGTACTATATTGAGGTTCCATTCTAAAGAGAGACCTGTATTCCATATATTGAGGTTTCAGTGTAAAGCGAGCCCTATGTGTCTTAAATCAGGGTTCCAATGTGAAGTAAGACATGAATGTCCTGTATCTTGGTTCCAGTGTAAAAATCGCCCTATATGTATCTTACTATATTGAGAATTCGGTGTAAAGTGGGAACTACATTCTCTATATTGAGGTTCCACTAAAAATTTGGCCTTATATGTCCTATATTTAGGTTCCAACAAGTATATTTACGTAATCTTTTTCACAGGAAACGATAATATAATTCTTTCTAAAAAGGATTTCCTGACTTTTAAATATCGATCAAATTTATTTATACCTTGAAATAAAACCTAATGGGGGTTGGCGTGCGAAGCGCACAGGGGGCATATCCCAACTAGTGTGTGTGTGTGTGTTGCAGGCCAAGAAAAAGGCCTTAAGAGGCAAAGAGTCGATTTCCTGTTTTCAGTCAATATTTGTTCTTATTGATCTGTTCTATCGCATGGAACAAGTTTCAAGTGCATAATGTATAAAATCACGTAAGGGAGCGTTCAAGTATTACGTCACGGGTTAGGGGGGAGGGGGGTCAGGCAAAATTTGACGGTGTGTCACAGGGGGAGGGGGGGAGGGTCAAGTGCTAGAAAAATTTGAAATTCCAAGGTATTCCCTCGCTTTTTTGTGCCACAAACATTTTCGCGTATTTTTTCTATCAGAAATACTATCTTTCTGACAATATTTCTGATTATCAAACAATAAATAGAAATTTCTTATTGAAGCTTAAATTTCAGATGTCAAGTGTATCCGTAGTATAGTGGTTATCACGCATGCTTCACACGCACGAGGTCCCCGGTTCATTCCCGGTCGGAAACATATTTTTTTCAAACTGAAAATTCAAATTTTCTTTTCTATGACAAACTTAAAAATTAAAATTACCAATATTCACTTACGATAATTGAAAAAAAGTTACATTTAAAATCAAAAGCTACGGAAATTCTCGATTCGGGTAAATGAAAAATCCTTGGAAATCTCGAGTGTTATTTAAGACGACTCGGAAGGCATTCTATTATCGTCCTTCTTGTTATTCATTACTTAGAATACATTTTTAAAGTCAACAAGTATTATTCTTTGTACGAGGTTTGTTCGAAAGTATCGCGAGTTTCATGTTTTTTCAAGAATTATTTATTTATTCATGAATATCTATTTTGTCCCCTTCAAAGTAATCCCCATCAGACATTATACGTTTGTGATAACGTTTCTTCCAATCCTCGAAGCATTTTAAAAAATCATTTTTTGTGATCTTGTTCAGCTCCTCCTTCGATGCCGTCTTTATCTCCTCAATCGTGGCGTAGCGTCGT
>JAPYZL010034241.1:0-43815 GCA_030522825.1 Platygaster orseoliae | reverse complement strand
CTCAAAGGCAATTTATCATAAAAATATGTAATTTTAAGTGACGACTCGAATGACGACTTAAATGCCGACGTCGGCATCAGTCGGCATGGTTTGTAGGGTTTACACCAAACAAAAGGATTTGCTCTAGCAGTGAAAAGATGCGCTGTTTACAACAGAACTTGACAAAAGGAATTTTTTTATAATTTTTTTTTCTTACCAGAACACGATCCTCAATCAACCATATTCTCAAAAGATATAAATCAAAAATTGTAACTTCAAACACTAATAGTTCAATGATTCTGGAATCCGAAGAATGAAAAAAAATCTAAAATCTTACTTTTAAAACCAAATTGTTGAAGTGTAAAATTTTTTTGCGTACGCCTCTGATCATCACCATCATCATTATCATCATCATTCTCATCATCATCATCATTACCGTCATCATCATTATCAGGGCAATTTGCCAATTCCATTTGCAGACGCATTCCTTCGAAAGATCATTTCTTCTCTTCCTTGTCTGAGCTGCGAGCAAGCTTGTACGTAATTTTTTTCAGATTAATAGGAATTTCCTGTTTTGAGTAAAATAGTCACTTCACGACGAGCTCACTTTTTTCTCCTTAAAATAATTCTGACTGTGAGCTCGAAGTAAGCTCATGCGAAAAAAATTTTTATGATTGCAATGTTTAATAAATAATTTTTGTCACCATTTATGTATAGAAAAGTTCAGAGATCATGAGAATTATATACATTGTGAGAGTTATAATAGTTGGAATAGTTTCGGTATTTTTTTAACAAGTTAAAACCATTATGATGGTTTTTTATAGTTTCGATAGATGTGAAATGTTCTGAGTTTTTGAATATTATTTATTCAAATAAGATAACTTATTTGAGTATTTTCGATATTTTGGAAATTTCGTATGTCAAAAGTTTTTTAATTTATGATTTAAATTGATAATAATTCATAAAAATAAAGTTTTATTTCATAAATGACGTCAATGTTTGAAAATTCAAAAAATATTCTTCATGTATCATCCACTCATTTTGTAAATATTATGAATTTTAGATTTTTTAAATTATTCATGTAAGAACTAAAAATTTACAGGATATTTTTAAAGTTTTTTTCGACTGTCATGTCAATCCAAACACTTTTCAAAAGAGTTTTTATTCAAATTCTCAATATAATTTCTGCAATCAGAAATCCCATAATCTTGAACATAATTCTTTGTAAAATACATTCTAAAATATTTCAAAAAAAAATTTTCTGTGAGAAACTCGATTTTGAAAATGGCTCTCACACTTTAACCATACAATTTTAAACTATTTCGTGTTGAAAAAAACTCTAGACATTCCTTCATTCCCAAACTCAAAAAATCTTTTATAAGCAGAATTGAGAAGTTCAAAAAATGTAAGAATGTCGACAATCATGATTTTCAACTGAAAAAATTTGGGCTAAATTAATTTTGAGAAGAAACACGATTTTTAACATAACTAATTTGGTATTTTCCGACATACTTATGGTGAATAGTAGTAAAACATTGTAAATTTAACGATATTATTGCAGTTTTTGTCATTTTTATCCAACTTATTACAACATTGTGCAATAAAAATTGTTACACTTTACAAAATATTGCAGAAAGTACAACAGAAATATGGTATGAAATACAATATATCTTGAACTTTTTGCAATAAAATTTATTTACTACAGCAATATAATTTGACAATGTTCACAATATAATATAACAAAAAATGCAACAACAAATACAAACAAACATTACAATACTACAGAACAGTACAATTCCTGTACGAAATTCGAAACAATTTCTTGTGATTACTTAAAAAAAAAAGTAACTTTGAAAATCGTGTCTACCATCAAGCCCCAATTTCCATATTCCCATAAACACCAATTTTTTACAATCAGCTTTATCACTCATCGATAAAATGCAATATCTCTTGAACATTTTACAACAAAATTTATTTACTACAACAATGTCTTGAAAATGTTTACAATATAATATGACAAAAATGCAACAAGAAATACAAATAAGAACTACAATATTACAGACAGATTTCACAGTATAATTTCTTGTGATCACTTAAAAAAAAAAAAAATGTAACCTTGAAAATCGTGTCTGACATCAAGCCCCAATTTCCATATTCCCATAAAAAGCAATTTTTTACAATCAGCTTTATCACTCATCAATTTCTCTGCTTTCGCCAAGATTCCAAGTTCGAATCCGGATGTTGGACACCAGGAAACATTCATTCACATTTCTCAAATTCCTGGAACGACGGTGTCCCAATAGGCTCTTAATCCAATATTATACTTTCGGAGAAAGATAAAATGCGCAAGTGTCCACGTACAAGCAAGTATAATGTACTCGAGAATTCGAATCGATTATTTTCAGGTGGTTTGCACTGCAACAAAAATAAGCGAGTAAAAAACTCGACTTTCACTTACATCTGCAGTATTGTTGGCTTGAAATTTGTGCCCCGCAAGTACATAGCGACGGAGAAAAATGCGCGGCTGCTTGTTTAAGAGCAAGTTGTCAAGTTTTTCGTGAACGTGATATTTTACATAACGCAGCTATAGGCAAAGAGCCTATAATGCAGAAGAGAAATCCGCCTACGATCACCTGCAGTCAGCGAGCTCTAGCTGGCCAGTCAGCTGGTGACGTCACTTTTTATTTGCCGCCTCCCTCGGTACCAAACCTCAGGGAAATGCATTTCTTCTAACTCATTATTCTATTTATCTGCCGCCAGAATTGAAGCCTTAGCGCGTAAATATGCGGCTAATGCTGGATCATTAACGTAACTCATCAACAGTTTCTCGTAAACTGAAAAACGGATTTGGTTGGTTCAAAGAAACGTTTAGTAGTTATTTAATCGAAGGAATGTTTGGTTTACTTTCATAAATTTTTGGTCCAGAGGCAAACAACGTCAAAGATTGACGATGGTAGACATTATACCTTCCATGAAACGATGTATTTAGAAGACGAGCCCCATTTCCCCATCGCCGATGAAACTGAAATTTCACGTATCAACGACTCACAAAGTTCACCTGAACCATAAAATCCTCATTCCACATGTACTCGGTTTTTCGCAACTATACAGCAATCGCTGGCGATTAATTACGAGCAGTACATTCGTGTAATTTGCACTTTATCACGAGATGCTCGCACTTGCTTTCAGTTGGTTTGAAAAAGTGCTTTCGATAAAAGTTGGACGAAAGCATGAATTGCAAATGGAGAAGGCAAAAGAAGATATCGTGGGAATAGGTTGAATCGAATTCACAAGGAATTAGAGCGATCGGGTAGTCTACTGAGGCTCGGTGCTTTCACTTTGGGCAAAAGTAACGCGATGCTATAAAAAAACTGCGTTTGATGCAGCAGCAGCAGCAGTGTACATAAGTGGAGGATGGAAATTGGAAAGAGATGTACAATGATAGTCCATAGCGGCCGAGGCGGCAGAGAAAGAGAGACAGGAGGAGGAAAAGAAAGAGCGAGGAATAATCGGCGAGATGCGATGCGATGTTGCTATTGCAGCCGAGGCATTTCAACATGGCGTCGTCGTCGTTTATATGGACTCACTCCACAATCAATTATATTACGTGTCTCATCTGCATAGGTTTACCCAAACACGGAGTCAGCACAAACAGCGACTACGTTTTTTTATATCATTTATCCCTTCTTTCAAGAATTCTGGATTTAACAGATATATTTATGTTGAATAATGTACAAAAGGTATCTAAATAAATAAAATTTTGTTAATTTATCATTTGATATCACATTTTTATATTTATCATTTATAACATTTTTTAATTCTTTTTTTTTATATTTAAAAATTATTTTAAAATAACTATATTATTTTCTTTTTTATTATTCTATTCAAATATTCTATTTCATAATATATAAGGTACAATTCTTAAAATAAAATTTCAACCTAACTTGACTAGGAATTCGAAAAAAATGTGTTTCATTTGAAAACATTTCATACCCAGTGACATAGGAAGAAAAAATTCTTCAAATAAAATTTGTATTATATTATATAGATAACAATTGAAATGAAATTATCTTTGTAATTAATAGTGTATTATAATTATTTTATTCATTATTATTTAAATATTATTACAGTATGATAAAATTATTAAATTATTATATAATTTAAAAGTTTTTTAATTTTCTAATCTATTCAACATCATAATTTTCATATTAATCATTTGTTATCATATAGGCAGATTTAGAAACAGTTTTAATTTTGAAACAATTTAAATAAAGATATTCACTACTCATAATTATATATTTTTATGATCATAATATATAGATAAAAATCTTCTAACACAGAGAATCATCTCTGAATCTTATATACAATTTCACCAAGTTCGCAGTTTCAGAAATGAAATATCATATTTACTTTAATTTTTATCTGTTGAAGATTGGCATTTTCAGGTTTTACCAAACTTATCATTCAAATAATATTAATTTAAGAACAATATCTTACTTGATTATTTTATTTATTTTTATTTTTTAAAAATTTGAAATACAGTAATAAAAAGAAGACTAACCTACTTGTTAGATTTTTTTTAAATAAATCAAAAACTATGTTGAGAAATTTGATTGAATTAAAAAATATTTTCAAATTCGTAATTCACGATAAATTTAGTTACATGCGGTTGTTGGATACTTCTTTATCTACATAAATAAAATTTACCTCAGCAACTGAAAGTTATAATCTCAACGTATAGGAAACAAAAAAGTACATTTTTCATAAACCATTTGCTTATTGAATAAAATTTTCCATTTTCTCCATCATTTAAATAATTAAAAAAAAAAATAAATAATAAAATGACTTTTTTTGTTTCACATTTATTGAAATTATAAGGTATAATATGTTATTCATAATTATATATGTAGGTCAAGAAATAATCAACAATCGCGTAGTTTTTTCAAATTTAATAAAATTTCATAACATAGTTTTCCATTTATTTAAAAAAAACCCTCATGGCCGGTTAGTTTCTTTTTTATTTCTATATTTGAAATTTTTTAAAATATTTTTAATATTTTTTTATTAATAAAAAGAAATAGGAAATTATTTAAATGTAAATAATAGAGTTTTTGTAATTTATTTTGGAGTATTAATGAAAAAAAAAAAATTAACTGACATGTGGGGAGAAGAATAGTTAAAAAATAGTGCTAAAACTCGACTTATTTTTAAGAAGTATCTAGTAGATGAACTGAGCTGGTTCTGGCCCTCAAAGTCGTACCATAGTACTATTTTTAAGAAGTAGTACGGTACTATATGGTAGAACATAAGAAGTTTCACTCGTGCGAGATGAAGTTTTTTTATTATATAGAGTGATAAGTGCCCATACAAACTTTTCCTTGTTTTTCACATATTTTCCTTAGCCAATACTCAAAACTCAAAAAATCCAAGAATGATCGTTATTAGAATTTTTTACAACTAGGTCGCAATTAGTTACAATCACTACAATAGCAATAACGCGCGCGTACTGAAAGGCAAAAAACAAAGGTCGGCTAGGATTTCCTTATTCCCGAGAAATTCGCTGCGTCTGTCAAGTTTGTCGACACCTCCATTCAGCGCTGAGAGTGGGATTTTTTTTCATTTTGTTTTTTTGTCATGGGAGAAAGTGACATTTTATCATTTCGCAATGCCCGACATTGGAAAACTTTCCAAGTATTTCTTACTTTAATCTTAAAGGTGTCGTTGAGGAATTTTTAAATGTTTTCCTGCATTCCTCGAGAAGCTGAAAATCAATTCCATGTATATTGCATGGTAAAACCGAAAAAAGGGAAAAGGATAGAGGTTTGCAGGTTGTGGAATCGACGTGAAGGTTCGTACAGAATACGTTTTCATAGAGAACAAGGAATAAAAGAGTTAAGAGATAATTCGTCATATCGTTTCGTAACTGAATTGATTAATAACCGGTCGCACATGAATTTACAGGCATAGTCGAGTTGAAATCGATCACAACTGGAACATTTTAATAAATCGCCACATTTCACTCGGCTCAATAGGTCTATTTTGCATTTCTATAAATACTTTGGGAATAATTAATTGTTGGCTAAAATATTCCAGTTATTTTGATAAAGATTTATGCGATCGGAGAATATAATTACTGTCTGTGAAAATAGAGTAAGAAAAAAAGGGAATCCCAAAACTTACGTAGCTTTTTTGAATATGTAATTAAAAATTAGTTCTTGGAACAAACCTACTATGGTGATATCTTTGCACGTTTAATGCTCCATCATGATTTACCGAAATTGCAGCACGATTCTTATATGCATTACAATTGTGCTTTGCCATGTCGCAAACATTGTAGCATCATCGCACATTCATGGCAAGATCAAAATGCAACTTTAAGAAGGTCAAACATGCCTAAATCATTGATGCATCAACTTTTGGTTTTGATGTTGCATTGATGACGCCTTCATGCATCAAACAGAGCAACTCTGATGGCACAATGAATGGTACATCATAGGTCAAATAATAAAATTCTTCCACTGGGAAGATGCAAACATGAATGACCGAAAATCGTGTCAAGTTTTTTGGTAGAATGAATCAATCAATTTAACATGAATGTTTGCACGATTGAAAGCCAAATTAAGGCATTGGGAGTCAGCCGAAAGTTCTAAAATGTCATCATATAATCCTTCATATCCGATGATCACGGTAATCAGTGTTTATAAAGGATGAAATCAGCCAGTTGAGTTTGATGAAAGTGAGATTAACCAACATGCAGTGTCGTCGTCGTCGTCATCCCACGTTTCTTGTAAAATTATGATATGATGAGTGAAGAGAAGACGCTAATAAACGACGACTGCGTCGACAACGCCTACTGTAATGGCGAAGACTTGCAGTAGCCAGCAGTCATCGGATGCTATAATCAAATGTCATTTTTTACGAGGATGTCAAATTTCATTTTTGAGCTTTTTGAATCAGGTTTTTTCAATCTAGTTTTCGGAAAAGTGTGCTAATATGAATATACCCAAAAACGTCTATTAAGAAAAAAAAATTCAAGTAAATTTTTTATTTTACAAAAAATTGTTTGGTACTACAAACTATTTACAATTTTTTGTCTTTGTTTGTTGTAGCTTTCTAACTAAAATTTTCATTATCTTCGTGAACAAATATTGGCAGTTGGTCTTTGATATTTGTATTTTTTATGCATGATGTATAAGAAACTTTTTTGTTTGTCTTGATAAATTTTTTTTCTATCCAAGTTTTCTCTACTCAATCATAATTTTGATAATACATATTTCAGTTAAAGGTCCACTTCGAAAGTTCAAATATTGATTCAAGTAACATTTTTTCTGTATTGGAAATACATCACGAACTTAGAAATTTGAATATTCCAATATTTGTTTTTGGAACAAAAAATTTTTCAATCTCAGGCTTTTAAAAATGTTAGATAAGTTTAGATCGAAAGAGCAAAATTTTTTAAGTAAGAGAAATGTTGACCAATCAACAAACTTGGTAATTACAGTTTTTTGAAGTATATTTTTAAGCTGAGATTTTTATAGAAAATTTTCATTTCAGCAAATGAAAATTGATACAACTTTTTAAAATTTAATTTGATCAATTTAATTGTTTAATTGATCGCATAAACAAATTTTCGAAATTACTTTTATTTTTTATTTTATAATTTAGTCGGTATTCACGTTTGAATCTAAAAACATGTTTCTTGTCTTTTCACAAAATCTTGTCTTTTTAGTCCTGGATTCTTTGAATTTTTAGTTTCTTGAATCGTAAACTTGAATATTAAAACTCATTATTCATAAAGTGAATTGATTTTCAGGTTTAAATCAGCGTGTTATTGAATTATTTGTTACAAAAAATATTTAGTCTTAATTTTCGAATCTCAATAGTAAAGATTATCACTGTGTCTTTGTTTCTGGGTTTCAATTTCAGAAAATATTGATTTCTTTGTTGAATTTCATTAAAATTTTCATTGGAAAATAAAAAATAAAAACTAAAAGTTTGATTTTCTAAGTAACAATGTTTGATTGCAAAATGTAATAATACAATATTTTATCATAAGAGTGAGTAAAATATTTTTATTTATTAAACAGATTACCAGGTTTTCACACCTAATTTTACAAATATTCAAATTATAGTGATAGCAAGTCGATATAGCAAGATAGCATCGATACTAAACACGTTCAGAACAATTCTTAATAATATTTGAAAAAATCAATGATAAACAATAATCAACAAAAGTGAATAAGACATATATTTATTTATTCTAGTTAGAATAAATAATCAATTGAATTTTTAATATTGAAACTAATACATCTGGCATTGTTTCCTAATCTCGATAACCTTGAAATGGAACTGTTTTTCAACAAACTTCTCTTAATATTCTGTTCTTTTCATATTCAAAGTAAAGAAATCAAATTCTTTGATTTCGAATTCACAACTCTTGGATTAAATCTCTTCATCCACTGAATCTCCGTATTCCAAACAAATTTTTCAAAAACCTTTTGAAAACAAGTATTAACAAATCATTAAACAAACAAATTGTCTCTCTCAAAATCAAAAATTTTATCGTACAACAATTCTACATCTGAAAAACCATCTCAATTGCAGAATAATCTTCCACCAATCATAAAAAACTTGTACGAACTAGAATTTCTTTTTTTCATCATCCAAGGATTGACTTTGACCTTGAGCAGATGACGGATAAAAACATCTTCCACTTTAGTAACATTATGTAACAGGTAGTGTAACATGTTGCTGAATTATCATCAAGTAATCAGCGTGCGCAGCTCATGATTTTCACAATGAAATCGAGTATGATGAAAAAGAGCGAGATTCGCTTGCGAGTCGCGCATTGTGCTGCTTGTAAATGGGGTAAAAACGGAGAAATGCTTGAAAATCGAAACACGGCCAATACGGAACAATAAGAGTGTGCCGATAGAAAGTTACGAGAAAGTGTCTTGAGAGAATGTAATATGTGATGCACACATGCAGTGAACCAATAATAATAGGCCGCTGTGTGTATACCTCTAGACTAATTCGATCATTATTTGCATCAGTCGATCGCTTTTCCTGCGATCTCGAAGACTTTCCAACTTTTTTGAAAAACTAGAAATGCTCATTTGAAATAATAACGTGTCGTTAAAAAAAATTATGAAGTTAATTGTTGTTATGAACAAACCGGAAGTTTGTACCATTGCTACTCATTGATGGAAAATAATTTTACTTGAATTTCAGCTCTCAGGCATTTTCAAAGTTGGTTTTTTTGCATGAGAAAAAAGAATTTGAAAAAATATCAAAATTAGAAATATGCGATTTTGATATTTTTGGTGGGTACAGTAAAAATGGACGTAATGGCACTTTATAATGAATAAAAATTGTTTATATGATTTTTATTCAATGACACTGATCGAATGATTTTTCAGAGTTATTTATCTAGATCACACATTTTTCATTACTGAATGTTTTTTTGAATGATAAATCTTTTTAATCAACAATTTTTCTTCTCCATTAGCTGAACTATTTTGCATTAGTTTATTTCTCAGTTTTTTTCAACTCTTTAACTTGCACTTAATTCGATGAAAAATCTCGATCATTAATTAATGAATTTAAAACAATAAATAATGATAATAAAAATCATTTTTTCATTTATTAACACAAATTTATAAAAATGCAGTTAATTTGGTTTTTTTATGGAAAATATTCACAAGTTTCGAGTTTTTTAATCAAAAACCCGAATGACAAATTTTTCCTATTTCACAATTTTTATTTTTCAATACATAAATTTTGAAATTTTTTGTAATTTCTTTCGTTTTTTTTTTGGCTTTTATTTTGTACTGAATGAGACAAAAATTCATTATAGAAGGTTTATAAGATCCAAAATTCTGAAAAATTAATTTTTGATTTTTGATTTTTATCTTGCAAAAATATTCAGATAACTAATTTTTATTACAAATTTTAAAATTGTGTAATTTCTTGTTTGTTCAATCGAAAATGTGGAATTAATTGACTATTAACAAATTTTGCGATCGAATTTTTAATCTGGGAATAGTAACATTAAAAATTCTTTTACTGAAATAATAGTTTTTAAAAAATGCATAATTTTTTTAAAACAAATTAACCATTTATTATTTTCGTTATAAATTAAATCTTTGAAAATTATCATAGAGAACACATCTGATCTGAAGTAATGTAGAATTCATTTTTCATTGATTAACAAAGTCTAATAAATAAAGTGTATTTTTCTATTTAGCTAAATCCGAATTAGCTATATTATTTTAATGATTTATCATAAATATATAATTTCAAAAAATTATTTAATAACTAAAATAATTTCATTCACACATTTTTAGATCGAGTTTTTAATCTTGGAATAGTAACATTTAAAATTCTTTTACTGCAATAGTAGCTTTCCAAAAACGCAGTGTTTTTTTAACACAAATTTACCATTTATTATATTTTTTGTAAATTGAATTTTTGAAAATCCTCATAGAGAACCCATCCGATCTGAAATACTGTAGAATTAATTTTTTTTAATGATTAACAAAGTTTAAGAAATAAAGTGAATTTTTCTATTCAACTGAGTCCGAATGCGTAATATAAAATTATCAACAAAGAAAATTTGTTCATCAAGTAACAATTATTGATGATTCAAATAAATTTTTTATCAAGCGTCGATTATATTTAAAAATTATTATCATTGATAAATTGATAAATTTTCTATAAGAATTTTAATCCAGCATCCGATAGTTTCTCAAAAAGTTTCAATTTTTGAAAAAAAAATGATCAATTTCTTGTTTTTTAACCTAATTGTTTAAAATTATAAATTTTACCACATAATTTTTTACCTTAAATAACGAAATTCTCTGCCACTTTTCCGAATTCTAAAAAACTATTTTAATTGAAATTTAAATATAAAATTTATTTAAATTTTTTTCAATTTTTTTCAACTGTGAACTTTTTACTCGTTTCTTTTTGTAACAAATTTTAAAAAATTTAGCTCTGAATTTCAAGCGCTTTCAAAGACATCTTTGCCCATTCAATCCTTGCAATTCAAACTCGCTTGAATGGGAGTTGGGTTGAAAATTATCTCGCTTGCAATGTGACACTCTGGTTGCTTGATTTTAGAACAAACTACGCATACGTAATTCGTCATTTTTAGCCTGTATCACAGCTGCAAGAGAGAAAGTAGCTTGATCGGGTTATTACAAGTCTGAGCCAATCTTGTCTTCTTTCCTGTTCTTTCTTATGTTTCGATTGTGTTAATCAGTGTCGAAATGATAGCGTAAAACCGTGCAGTTGTTTCACCGGAACTGAATTTTACGTGGGTGGGAGTGAACGAAAAAAACAGCCAAACATTTCGTAGAAAACAGAGGAATTCGAAAAGATTTCGAGAATATGATGTTGTGTAATTTATTTCTACTATTGAATGATTTATCAGCCAAATTTCAAAAGTCTTTTAAAGAAAAAATAATTAAATAATAAATTAAATCCAACAAACGTAAACTGCACTAATTTTTTTCTGCAGTAATATTCAATTAAATATCAATAAAAAATTAAACATTTAATATAAATTCCTACTCTAATTAATTCTTACAATAATCTTTCATAATAGTGAGAAAAATTCTTTTTTCTTGCATTACAACAAAATTTTGTGTAATAGGAACTTTACATGGAATTCAACTGTAATAGTATCTTTCGAGAAAATTTTATGAAAGTGCTTTTGTGAAACCACCATTCGTCATTACCTGGGAAACCACAATTTTCGACGCAAAAAATTAATCCGAAATAGTCAATTTTCGAGAAATTTCGGAAAAAATTATATTCCTTAAAAAAAACTTCTACAAATATCTTCTTTCTATAAAAAACTGTAAAGATTATAAATTTTTCTATAAACACATGCCAAGGTATAAGCAAAATGCGTGTTGATGGCTTTTGCCAGTCAGAAAATTGACCCTATCTATGATGCTGATGGCACGGGAGATGAATATCATCATAGCTTAGGTTTCGTTTCGTCTTGAAATTCCTGGTCGAATGATGCGCGCCTCTGCAACTTTCTAAATGTGTCCAACAACAGTGCAGCGATTGATTTCCATTCGTAACAAGGAAATATGTATACTATTCTTCCTTGGGATAAGATTTTCTGTCGGTCATCGATGTCAAATATTATACAAATGTGCTGTAGATTACGTGAGATGATATAATAATGCGCGGATAGCAAATGCGACTTTCCTTACAATATCCAAATACGAGACACAGATACACAATACTACATAAAAATTTTTGATGAATTATGCATCATTGTGTAATTTTATGATAAATATTGATATTATTTTTACAGAAACAATATAATTTTCTACAGGGTCATACTTGATATAAATTTAATCTGGGATTTTATTATAAGCTAAGAATAGTATATTATGCAGAGCGTAGCTAAAGTGAATTTCAAGAGAATTCAAAATATATATTTTTTCAAATAACTTATCAAAAACGTTCTTAAAATCGAAAATAAAAATTCTGACTTACAGTGAAATATGTTCAAAAAATTCGAAAATCTTGTTGTGATCCTTTATAATATTTTTTTTTTAAAGAAACGCAGGCTTATATAAATTTCATTTGTTTTCTAAGTACACTGTGCAATGTCAAAGTCAAGTTACCATCTAGAATAATAGAGATGTAAGAATGAATGTTTTTTATAGATCGTCATTACGATACAAATCGCTTTTTGTTTCAGTGTGACGAGAACATCGACCATCTTGTAGCCATGAACCTCGCGCTGCATACACTTTTGCTACAGAGTGAGTTATTACCATAGTCTCATTGTACACAAACCTAATGCATTTATCCATACCTTAACACTGTAATTACCTGAATTACAATTGTAATAAATTCCTGTTAGTCTGAGTATCATGAGAGCTGTGAACAGGAATTGATCATGAGAGAATTTAGATTCTTGTAATTTGGACTTGCAAAAATCGAAATTTCCAAACTATTCTTCAAACATTATAATCGAATTAGTATGTGATAAAAAATTCTGATGATATCAAGTTTCATAAAATCATTATGGAAATTTTTTTTTGAGTAGCTGTCGGTTTTTTATACGAGGTTTCTTAACAGGAATTAGATGAAAATGAGAATTTCTCAAATTTTTCAGTTTATTGAAATAAAATTTGATTGTAATTGAATTATCAATCATGATTCTTTAAATTTAAACAATGTCAGTTAACAAAGTTCCGTATAAAAAATTGGAGGAACTTTTGGATAGCTTCAAAAATTTTCTTAGAAAAAAAACCTAAGAAAAGGAATTTTTTGATTAAGTTTAATTCAGAAACTTTTTTCTTTGTACTTCGTGTTTCTTCTATTGAGTAGAATTAATTGTGAAATAAATTTTGGACAAATTACCAAAAAAGCTGCTAATTTATTCAAGTTAGGTTAGGTTTTACAAAATTTTTCAATATTTGTTATATTTTTAGTACAAAAAATAAGAAATTTTTCTTAAAAAAGTGGAAAACTGACTTGTAGAAAGACAGAACGTTTTTGAAAAATTCTAAATCAGAATAAAAATTTCCAATCAACAACGCATTTTCATGAAGTAATTTGTTTATTCGTTTACTAAATCTTTCTTATCTAAATCCACACTGAAAAAAACACTGTACTTTTAGAGGTGAAAAAGTACATTTAATGAGGTGATTATTTTCGCCATAAATATAGTAGTATATAAGAAAAATGTTGATTAAAAAGTGCAATATTCGAGACCGTTGAACCATAATAACAATATTTCATAGTAGAAAGTACAATGTTTTTTTCTCAGTGCAACTAGATATTCCTGATTTACTTCTAACATAGTTACGAGACTGACAAAAGTGCAGTTAAATGGCAGCAAACAGGGCCAAAAACTTTTGATTTTCGAATAAATCACAAAAACATATTGATTCCTTCTGAAATTATAATTTATTGAACATTTTTTCGATTCTGACTGGTAAAGTAAACTGATGTCAAATTTGACAAAAATTTTCTTGTAACTGACAGCCATGACCGGTAATTTACCTGTAAATTTACCGGTAAATTTACTGTTTTACATCTCTGTCCGAGATGCAATGAATGTGTGCTATTATATTGTAATCCAAGAGACGTGGGCGTAGGGCGTCCTTGATGTCTAACTGGGTTTCCGTGCCGCCAAGCCAAGGTGCGTTTTGCTACACCGCAAACTTTGCAAGAATGTCTCTCATCAAATCCCAGCAAAACTATTCTTCTTTAAAATAATCCTCAGCTCGTATATTGCTTTTCAAGGGGGCACATGTGAACAAGTCCAATCTCGTTTTGCAACGAGAGAAAGATGCTGTTTAGATAAATTTATTTATTTTTTTTTTAATATCCTGAGAGTGTATTTAGATTTAGTGAGAGATTATTTATTGATAGCTGTTCAAGTTATTTTATATAAATTTATTTCGTCTATGTTTGGGTATTCATTTGCGACACCATTTTGCAGAGCAAAGGGTTTGTTGAAGGCGAATTTTTGAAAAGTTTTCAAAGTTTAGAAAAATTTGGGATTTTTGGAGTAGGGGAAATAGATTTCGACGACAAAAGATTTAAGATGAGTAATAAAAAATATGAAGTGAAATATGCATTGACATTGATTTTGTTTCTTCTTGTTCTACTATTGAAAAATCGAAAAAGGTTTTTTTTCTCTCAAATTTTTGGAATCATTGATGGTCTCTGTACGATGATTTTTTTTATTTTTACAAATTTGAAGAATGTTCTACAGTTTCTGGAGGAATTAGGAATTTTCAGAATACTCCAAAATTTATTAAATTTATCCACTTTTTCAAACGATACAGATTTTTTAGATTTTTGAGGCATTTTCTGAATTTTCGAAGTTTTTTTTATGTTTTGAAATTTTCAAGATTATTGACGATCTTAGTACGAAAGAAAATTTTTGAATTTAAAGAGTTTCATAGGAAATTTTCCACAATCTACAGAATTTATCTTCTTTTTCTGTGATTTTATGAACAATTCAAATTTTTTGGAATTATAAACAACCTTTGAAATTCCCAACAGTTTTATATTTTTGAATATTTCAAAAATTTTACAATTTTCATTCAAACTTTTAAAATAATAAAACATGTTTGGACTTTTAATAATTTTTTTGAAACAAGAATTTTTAAAAACATTCTACAATCTGAAAAATTATTTTATACTTTTTGGAAACGTACAAGGTTTTTTGAGTCTTTTAGAAGTATAGATAATTTCTAAAATTTTAAAAGAACTTTATTTTTGTTTAGATTTTTAATGTGTTACGAATTTTATTGAAATTTTCAATATTCTTAACGATCTCTCTACAATACGACATTTTTGACTTTTAAAAGATTTTTGAATATCACACAGTTTCTGCAGTTTCAATAAAAATTTCTAGCAATCTTCAAAATTTAGCAAGATTTTCTCAAATTCTACACACATTTTTCGAATATTAGCGATTTTCGAAATTTACAATGATTTTAAATTTCACGAAGTATCTAATATGCTTCTCAGTTTTTATTTCGAAATTATTGTCTTTCTTGGTACACTAAAACTTTTTCTTATTTTTGAAAATTTCAACATTATTACACGGTTTCTATTGTTTTACATAATCTTCGAAATTTATTAGTATTTTTCGCAATTTTACAAATTTTTGAAGTTTTTTAATAATATTAACAACATTAAGATTCTCGATGTTTTTGATTGTTCAAAATTTTTTAAGTGATAAATAATCTCCGTACAATAAAACATTTTTTGCAATCTACGAACTTCACTTTCTTCTTGGCAAACCCAAAAAATTTTTCGAAATTTTCAGAATTATTTTCCACTTACAAAATTTTCAATGTTTCTCAAATTTAAAAAAAATTTTCGATTTCTAGCTTTTTATTAAAAGTTTCAAAATTACTGACCATCTTCATACCATAAAACATTTTATAATTTAGAAAATCTTAAGAATATTACACAGTTTTCGTAGTTTTACAGAATTTTCAAAATACTCCACAATCCTCAAAATAAATCAACATTTTCTGTGATGCAACAAATGAATAAATGATTACAATTTTCGAAAGTACTGACATTCTCCAAATTCTTCATATTTTTTCGATTTCCTCAAAATTCATGAAATTTTAAACATAACATTCCAAATTTTATGAACCCTTGACAAACTCATAATCATCGTTCTCAACGTGTTTGACACTTTTTAATTTCCTTTAAATTTTTATCGAAAATACGATACTAGAGATTCCTTTTCATTATAAATCGTAAAAATAATGACTTCAACTGGCAACAATTCAAAAAACGCAAAACATAACAAAATTTTTTTCTCAAAATCACAATCTACTCCATAGTTTCAAATCATTTCCACTCGTACATGACCAAAAAATCAAACTGTTTTTATCTCTTTCCAAGAAGCACATAAAAAAGTTTCGTCGTAAATTTGCATGGAAAAAGTCTCGCGCTTCATGACTCATCCCAAGATTATTAAATGAAGAAGAAGGCGTTTCATTGGATGTGTTTCTTCATACTTTTTCTTAGCTTGTCATCCGCTGGTCTTGTCTAAGCTCTCACCTCTAATGGCAATTTCTTCCTTCGTAGAGAGACGTTGAAATAATGATAATAATCATGGAAATGAGCCCCCAGCATGAGTCAAACAGGAATTCTGTGAATTTCGCCGAAGCTATCAAAAAAGGCGTGAGAAAAGTATGCATCCTCGGGAAATTACGAGTGATTGCCATCTCGTTCATCGTACGAGTGTATTACACAAAAATCGTAGTACTGGCGTCGAACTGCCTTTTTTTCTCTACGGCAACAATTTTCATTAACAATTTTATGTAGTAACTGCTGCTGCAATAATAAGGCATGTCAGGCTACTGCGTATACACGGAGTTGTCGCATTTGTGTGCGTCGTTGTTTCATAGCGAATAGTGCAACGGCAGCAGCAGCAGCAGCAGTTTCTTAGCCCGGGAAGAAGGTGAAAGGTGCTCTTCTTACGTGATTTTATCTATGTCGCCTCGGATGCCCTTTCGACTCCGAAAACCCAATCGCCGAGCGCCGCACAAGTCTCTTCCTCAGACCTCGACGCAGATTCTCGATCGTATATTATTATATCATACGCAAGTACATGGATAAAAATTCAACCGATTATTGGGCAAACTTGTTATTTATTACACTAATAGAAAAATATAGTACTTTTTTCTAAAAAATATATAGTAATGCATGAAGATGAATTTTTGATTACAGAAACCATTGGTTTAGTAAAATATGAGCCCACCAAAGTTTTGGGCATTGCAACCAAAACTTTAGATATGATAACCAAATTATTGGTTATTGCAGCTCAAGTATCAGTCATCAAAATTGACTATTAGTCGCTTTAACAGAAGCTTTGGTTGTCATAACCAAAGTTTTGGTTGTGGTGCCCAAAACTTTAGTGGGTCAATATTTTACTAAATTAGTGGTTGCTGTAACCAAACTAGTTCTCTTTGTGTGCGGGATTAAGATGAAATATAGTAAATTTTACTATAATATAGTGAAGAGAAATTTCAGCTATTTTATTGGTATTTTTTTAAATGTACTAAGAAGTGTATGGAATTTTTAATTTTGCAAACTGTGGGCTTTTACAACAAAAAAACTTACAACCGACTGGTCAAATTTGATTATTTTTAATGCGATTATTCCAATAGCCCAATTGTTTTTTATTTTAGGAGACGTATTTAGTTAAACTTACTGTAAGAGCGAATTTCATGGTAATTTTTTGTACATCAAGTTTGCCATTTATAAGAATTTATCTTTCATAAGAATTTATAATTAAATTATTTATTATCAACATGGGTACGTATATATTTAATGATAATTATTGTATAATTATTGTATATTATAATTTTATGGTTTATGAGAATTTTTCTGTAAAACCTTTGTGTAATTTTTCAATTCAAAATCTTCAAAGATGATGTATTTACATATTTGAAAAAAAAAAAAAACAAATTTGATGTCTTATTCAAAATCACGCAAAAAATCGAAGATAAAAAGATTTTGAATGTAAATAAAACATTTGATAGTTTCACAAATATATAACATTTTTTTAAAACTTATAGTACACACGAATATTCGCGCAATTTATAATAATTTATGTCTTACAATTAGTATAATTATAAATAATTCAAAGATGTATCACACTTTTTTTTATATCAAACAGTTTCTGAACTGTTTCCTCCTTTAAAAGATACACTAAGAGAAAAATCTGGTACTTTTTACTAAAAAATATAGTAATCTGGGATCGAGATGAAAAATAGTACATTTTATTGAAATATAATTAAGAGAAATTTCAATTAATTTATTTAAAATTATAGGTACAATAATAAAAATTTTATTTAATTCGATTATATTAAAAATTAATATAGTAATGAGAAATTTCAACTATTTATTTAGGGGTATTTTTTGACGTGTATTAAGAAGTGTATGGAATTTTTAATTTTCCAAACTGCGGACTTTTACGACAAAAAAACTTACAATCAACTGATCAAATTTAATTATTTTGAATACTATTATTCCAATAGCCAAGTTTTTTTTATCTGACAAGATAATAAATTAAATGTTAAAAGAAATTTTTTCTTCTATCTTGATGTGTTTTACTAATAATTTGAAATTCTTAAATAAAAGCAAAAAAGTTTTCAATAGCAGCTGTCATTTTCAAAATGAACTTATTATTATTTCTTTTTTTTTTAATGCCAATAAAAAACGTCTACGTGAAAATAGTCCTAAAAAACTTGCAATCCTACGAACGAATTTTTCAATAGAAGTATTTTCTTATAAAATTGTATTCAATACTAAAAAAATGTTAATCTTCATTTCATTTAAATGATGATATAACCACACTTATTAAACTATCTCCATCTAAATCTATAATTTCTATAATTGTTTTATTAATTAAACCATAAATTAATTTACGACAACGATTATATTTATTTTCGCTCGCTAATTCTTGTTTCTCTCTCAGTTCGAATTTCATTCTCGATAATATTAATAAATCTGCAATATTACTATAAAACTTACAATATTCTCGTACTTTTTACCTTACATACCTATGTTAGAAAGTACCAGATTTCCCTCAGTTTTAGTTTTTTAATTTTTCTCAACAAATAGCAATATTTACTTGATAATATAATGCAGCTGTATGAAAATCAAAGTCATACAAATTTCATACTACTTTTTATTACGAAAACTTTAGTTACCATAACCAAAACTTAATTTGGTTTATATTTTAATGGACGAATGGTTGCTGGGACCAAACATTTCTTTCTGAATATTTGTATAAACAATATCTCAAAAGTTTGCGAAATATGGCAGAACCAATTGCATCCAAAGTTTGAGTAACTATGATAGAATGATGATATATTATGCGAATACATTAGATAAGCATCGAGCATATGTATAGTCTTGCCGATACAAACTTGCATAATGATTAACAACGAAAAAGTCGATTCGCGTCTGACTGAGTGGCGAGTGCAGTTATTTGTATATTTTTTTCATATGATGGTCCGTTCGGAAAAAATAAGCATCTGTCGTTCATTGGCAAGAAATGAAGACGAGGTAAATGTCACGGGATTCACACAGCTATTACGCGCAAAGTTATATCACTGCTGCTTTTTCTAATACTGTTTATTCCTTTTTTTCTCCTTTTCCTTCATCTTCTTCATCATCTCGATTAGATTTATGTGTGGAGATTGATCCAAACCTACTTTACGCGTCATATTTATTACACTCTTCAGCACTGACAAAGTTCACGCTAATCGACTGCGAAAATCGTTAGTAATTATTGCAAAAATGAAACTGGTGAAGTATTTTTATGAGAAATGAGATTTTATTGAAAATTTGTAAAGAGTTTGATTTTAAATGCCACTTTTTTGACTTGTTTTCGGAATTTTTGAGTCTATATATTGGTTATTTGTTAATTTTTTTATGTAAAACAAAGGAAAATATTTAGTACCTAACTTAAATTTTTATTGTATTGTATCGTTCTGGAATCAGAAATCGATTTTCAAGAAAAAGTCAATTACTCAAAAAAAAAGAATTTTATTTTTCAATTTAAGATAAAATAATGAGAATATGTTTTTATGCTGCTTTTTCGACTTGTTTTAGGAAAAATACTGTTTTCAAAATTTTCCGCAAAAAGCAATAAATGAAAAATCCGAGAGAACTGAAAAGTTTCTCATTTACACAAATAATCACATTTGAACGCGTCACAGAACTAACCAGAACGAATTCCTCAAAAGCAGGACGAATGGCAAACCTACATAATATTTAATGATATGTGTTCTGCAAATCTGCACATGCTCTAGCAATGACATATCAATAATTATTTCGTATGAAACCACGTTCTCGAAACAAGTTAAATCGTTGCATATTTTTCAAGATATATATTCACTCTTTAAAATTCAAGTAGCTCGAGTTGGGAAACTTGAAAAATTGCATTCGTTTAACGTGAAGTAGACTGAAATCTGAATAATGCAGTGTTCTGGAGTGCATATTATTGTCAATTGAACAATATGTCAAGAATTGAAAGCATAAGTTGCATGCACATATTATAGTAATCATTATGATTATTTCAATGATTATCATTACTGTATCGACCTTAGTTACTTTTTTCACATGTCTGGCAAGACTACATTGTATCGAGCTTTGAATAATTTAATCGGCAACTTGGGCGATTTTTTATATTGTTTTATGTAAAAATTTATGCACCTATGTGGTAAATCTAGATTCGAAAGTCATTTCTTAATGGCGCGCCAGATTTTTGGAAAAAATACGTATATTAATGTATACAGCAACTAGTTTTGGGTCATTTTTGAGCCTTCGTTCATGTGACATGCTTGACAATAATTGTGCAACAGCTAACCACAAGAAAATAGCGGTTTATAGTTAAATTATTCTATTTCATAAAAGTGTGCCATGTGTAGGATGTATACAAGTAAGAACCAAAGAATATTATGGGCATCATTTTTGGCTGTTTGTCATATGTCAAGGATTCAGGGACGTAGGCAGAGGGGAATTATGGAGGTTCAGACCCTTCTCGAAATTCAGAAAAATTGATTATACTTTCATGGAAAAATAAATATGTTATGCAGATAAATAATAAATAATATGAACACAAAATTTAAAAAAAAGGAAAAAAAATCATGAGAATGATGATGAAAATTTTGAAAAATGTTCTTGTTGAAATCGAAAGATCAGTGGTTTTATTTAAGTTTTCAAAGATAAACAAAATTTATAATTGTTATCTTACTAGCTTGAAAGTAAATCCTGGTCTTGAAAGAGTTTTTTACTGAACGGAATTTTGATTATAAATATAGTTGACTAGGATAATGATATAAATAAAGATTAAAATGATTGTTTCAATCAAGTGAATAATTAAAAAAAGATCTACGAAAATACTGAAAATTTTTTAAATTTTGAATCCTGCAGCATCGAATTCTATTATTATACAGAGGAATTCATAAAAATATCAGAAAATCTTTCAAATCATACAAGCACTGGAAAAATACTGAAATGAATAAAATTCTAAGGAAGTACTGTTTTTTAAAAAATTTTAAAAAAACATGTGTATAGCAATTTATAAAAGTACAAGAAAAAAAATTAAAAATGTTATGAATACTAAAAAATTACGGGAACACAAGAAATCTATGAGAAATCTACAAAAATACTAGGAATGTATTAAAATTTTCGAAAATTTTTTCAAGCTACATGAATTCAAGAAATACTATTAATTTATTTATACTCAAAAACTATGTGGAATATTTTTTCAAAGATTAAACATTCTTAGAATTCTAGAGCATATCTTTACAAAAATATAATGAAAAATTCATAAATTTTTAAATTTTATTAATATTAAAAATATAACAAAAAACAAAAAATCAAAAAAACACGATATTTGTGTAAAAGTGACTGATGTTCTCTAAAAAATAATTTAAATATTCAAAATCGTTGAATTTTTAATACTATATCAACAAAATCCTCAAATCTTTATAACTATCCATGGAATTACTACAAATAACCAATAAAATTACCAAAAAATATTTTTAGTTCGGACAAACAAATTCCAATTAGCAGAAACGTAAATTTTTTTGACTAAACAAAAATCTATAAAAATACTTGAAAAAGCTACAAATTTTTGTAAACAATAAAAAATTACGAGAACACAAGAAATCTATAAGAATACTGAAATCTGTTGGAATTTGAATTCCAAAGCATTGAATTTTAGAAATCTATCTAGCAATCTACAAAAATACTAGAAATGTATGAACATATTCGAAAATTTTTCGAAGTTATAAATACATATATAAATTCGAAAAATACTATAAATTTATTTATTCTCAAAAGCTACATTGGTGTAACTTTTTCAAAGATAAAAAAATCTTAGAACTTTAGAGTCTATCTTTCTAAAAATATTTTCATAAAAGTATTTTCATAAAAGTAGTTAAAAATCTTGAAATAATATAAATATTAAAAGTATGACATAAAAAACACAAACTGAAAAAATACACGATATTTGTAAAAAAAGGCTGATGTTCTTGAAAAAATGATTTAAATATTGAAAATCGTTGAATTTTTCAATACTATATTATCAAAATCCTCCAAGCTTTAAAACGATCTATAGAATTACTACAAACCAACAAAATTACCAAAAAAAAATTTTTATTTCAGACAAACAAGTTTAAATTAGCAGAAAAGTCAATTTTAATAACTGAAACAAAATCTATGGAAATACTGGAAAAAGCTACAAAGTTTTGTAAATAATAAAAACTTACGAGAACACAAGTAATCTATAAGAATACCGAAATCTATTAGAATTTGAATTCCAGATCATTGAATTTTAGAAATCTATCTAGCAATGTACAAAAATACTAGAAGTATAAAAAATATTCGAAAATTTTTTGAAGTTACATAAATACTTATGAATTCAAGAAATACTTTCAATTGATTAATGCTCAAAAACGAGATTGTTATAATTCTTTTAAATATTAAAAAATGATAGAATTCTAGAGCATTTCTTTACATAAATATATTGAAAAGTCCATAAAAATACTAAAAAATTTTGAAATTTTATAATTATTAAAAATGTAAGAGAAAAAATTCACGATATTTGTATAAGAGTGACTGGCGTTTTCTAAAAAATGATTAAAGTATCAAAAATCGTTGAAATTGTTCAATCCTCAAAGCTTTAGAACGGTCTATGGAATTACTACAAGCCAATAAAATTACCAAAAAATCTTTTCAGTTCGGACAAACAAATTCCAATTAGCAGCAGAAACATAAATTTGTTTGACTGAAACAAAATTTATTGAAGTTTAAGAAAGTTTGTTTCTCTAAACTGAAAATTTATTTAAGTGAACCAAATCGGTTTTTCAACGCAAAGGAGACATTTATTGAGAGTAAAATGGCTGCCCTTTCACCTTGGAACAATATTCGCTCCAAGCTCAAACAGAATTTTCGCATTGTTCGAATCAGCTTTTCTTGTGTACAATAATCTGTCGAGAGCTGTTGTTGATCCGCATTGCACATTTCTGCAGTTGTAGGTCGAGGTCGACTAGTAAATAATATACATATTATAAGATCGGAAGCGAGCGAACCCTCGACGCCTGGCCTTGACAATTTCACAATATCATGTTATCGTGTATTGTACTGCATGTCCTACTGCAGATTTTCCATTCTGCTGCAACTCTCCAACATTCACTCATTTATCAATTACACCATAACTGCAGATTTTGTACGCTACGAAAATCATTGCTGCGTAGTTTCAATTGCAACGAATGCCCAAGCAGCAGAATTATGGCGTTTTCTCACCCTCTCTAGAAAATAAATGAATGTTTTGTAGTTTTTTTTGGAAAATTTTTGTTAGTTATTTATGTTGGAATAAAATTGGATGTTGTGTATATAGTTGATTTTGATATTTAGTTAAAGATATTAGTTAAATTTTGAAATTTTTTTAAAAAAATTTTATATCTAAAGCCTTTATCTATTTCTGACGATAGTGATTTTTTGTTTGTTACAGTCATTGTGTGGGTTTTCAATTGGCAGTATGTCTTCAGATTATGCAGCGCGGGGGAACCTGGTGTAAGTGAAACTCTAATTTTATTCTTAATGACAGCTTGAAAATAAATCATGAGAATAACATATGCTTTTTTTTTAATATTCTACAGTACTTGGACTTTGACAATCTTCCGGAAACAAACTTTTCGTGTCAGGGGAAGGTCATTGGCGGGTATTATGCGGACGTGGAAGCCGGTTGTCAAATGTTTCATGTCTGCACTGTTGGACAAAAAGGTAAAATACGAAAATCAACTTTTTCATTAATATGGAAACTAATTCCAGCACCTCTTCAATAGAAATCTGAATAATATCCCTTTACAATCATTTCCCAGACGAAATCATGGATATAAAATTTCTCTGTTTGAATGGGACCGTCTTTGACCAAGAAACTCGCGTGTGCGAGAGAGTCGATGAAGTCGACTGCAGTAAAAGCGAACGATTTTACAATTTGAATTTGGAGCTATATGGAAACAATGCAGTTACTCTCAGGTATTGTAAATTGACGTTTTTTTTCAATATGCGTTCCAAAGAATTAATCTATAAAAATTTCTCCTCCGCAGTCTGCATGAAACAAGTTTGGGTGAAGAAGATCTAAACGAAGCACTCGAAAACCTCCAACAGCGAACGAGTTCGATACGACCAAACGTCGCTACGACGAGCACAACGGCCACGCCCCTAACGACAACGACAACGACAAAAGCTACAACGTTGTCCAGCACAACAACAACACCAAGACCAAGTGTCCTTTCACTGGGAGAAAGCTATCGACGACAACCTTCCGGATTCAAACACGAACGATACCAATCCCAGCAGCCAAACTTTGCAACTACCTCAAGTCGCAACAAGTACGACGACAAAAACGCTTATCACCACCAGCAGTACATCTACCACAATAACAACAATAACAACAACAACAAAAACAACCAAGCCACTTCATACCAGCTCCTGAGCAACAGTCAAGGTCAAAATGGTGGCTCAGGCTCTGCTTCTTCAGCCATGACCGGTAACCATCAAATTCGTTACAACCCAACAAGTGGCGGACCCCAAATTATTCGCAGTGAAGGCTACACGGTCACGCCGTTGCAGTTTCACGTGACGTCTTCGACGGTGAAAACTCTGCTGAGCAACAACAATGGGAACAGCAACAATCCTTCGCTCATCAATCCGTTGTTCCACAACCAAGGCATCTCTTCTTCAACGACGGAACGGTACCATCTGCACAGTAGCAGTCCCAGAGAGATATCAACGGAATACGAAGAAAGTGAGCACGAAGAAGATGGCGATGATGACGATGAAGAAGGGGATGAAGATGGCGATGATGCTGACGATGACGATACAGGGGGTCATATAGAGGACGAGGAGAAAGCGGCTCTTGAGCAGGAAAGCTTGAGGAAACCACTGCAAGTCATACAATCGAGCAACCAGGGGAAGGTATCCAAACTAGCCATATCACCGGTCCCACAGCAACACAAAAAAGAGGAATCGAGCAAAACTGTCGTCTCGCAGCAAATGGCGAGAATAGAGAAGGTGCCATCGCCAACGACTCCGAGAGCGTCGTACGCCCCGTCGACGAGAGTTGTGGTAACAGCGGCAAAAAAAGAATCTTTTCAAAATGACGATCCGCAACTGGTTCACCTTCAGCAACAGCAACAGCTGAGGATCGCAGCTGAAGACATCCAGAGGATAGTGCAAAATCCATCTCCACTTTTGCCATCGCAATCTAGAGTCATCGTGACCGCGAAAGCAAGTGTTAGCGATGAGTCAGGTCGACCCTTGAACGCTAGTCAACTCATCCATTTGCCACTTCCCACGATCCCCACGAGTTACGACGATTACAAGGAAGGCGACGAGTCTTTTGACCCGTTTTATCGTGACGTTCCGAAAATAAATAGAAATCCCTATCATCCTCCTCAACCTCCACATCGTCTGCGCATCGTTAGGCAATACGCGCAGATCATCCTTGAGAATCGACGGCCCGCTTTACCGGCTGCGGCGGCGGCGGCGGCGACAGGGAAGAAGAGAAGAAGAAGGAAAAGACGGAAAAGGAGAAGACGACGAAGGAGGTCTTTGCAAGAATTTTCCGTGAGGGACCAGATGCAACGAACACCTACCACGACTCTTAGAGATTTTGATCCTTACTCTTCAGCTTCTTCGGTATGTTTATATGTTTTTGTTGCAATGTTTTCACGTGTTTATCACATATGAATTTGAATGAGAAATATAGAAGGTTTGGCGTTCTTCAGAGGCCGTATTATTTAGATTCCGTAAAATTTACGGGTTCTGAGAAGTGCCAGAAAGTGCATCTTCAAATAAAAGTACGTATGTCTTCTTATTGCAGGCTCAAGCAAGCACCGTGCAAGAGTCGCAACAGCCAGGAAAGCAGAAATACGATGACAACAGCATAGCAAGCCTTCGAGACATAGAAGAAAAATTGCGGAAACTCAAAGCGATTCTCCTCGGCTTACCATTGTCAGAAGGAGATGACACAGCCCAAAGCGAGAGTCCTATTGAAACAACGACAGCAACAACAGCGACAACAATGAATCCAAATGCTCAAACGGAATCCACAACTGGATGGACTGGAGAAGCACCAAAGCATTATTCTACATTGCGAGATATCTTTCTTGCTGATATCGATAAGACATCGCCCAATAGTGATGACGTTGATGATGTACATATTCCTGCACATGGAAAAGTTGATAAAAACAACAAAATCGACCGCAAAAATTCAAATTTGGAAAAAGCTGATAGAAGACGTGATTTTCCAAGTAACCGGAGAACCAAGGAAAGAAGTAAAACGAGGGCAAGAACGACAGCAAATGGCGTTGGAAGAGAGCGAGAGGAAGAATCGAATGCTGCAGATATCATAGATTCTGGCAGCATTAACTTGCCAAGTAATAGCGAATCCAGAAATTTAGATGACGAAATTACAACAACGTCTGATGAGACACAATCTGAATACTATCAAGGAAGTCGAAAGGTTGATGAGGAAGTATATACCAATGACGAAAACTCAGCTTTTCACGAGGATGACAAACGTGTGAAAGATATTTCTGCACGTTCACAAGTGCCGTGAGTATTTATGTTTATGAATAGAAATAATTTGATTGATGATACTTGTAGAACTTGGAAATGATTTTAGTGATTGAACAGTATGCAAAATATGTAACAACTGAAGTGGTAAGTGATAACGGGGAAAATTGAATAGATTGATCATTTCTGTTTAGAGAAATCGAAAAGGATCAGCGCAATCCGCATTCCAGTAAAGCCATAGAAGTGGAATCGCTTTCGAAGATGGCTCCTCGTCATTACAAGTCCAATTTCAAACAAGGACCAGCCAATTCAGGAGAAATAGGTTTGTATTTTCGATGCATACTTTCAAAAAAAAATCTTGGCGCTCTTCAGAACCTGTAACTTACGGGTTACAAATCAAAAATTTTCATTCTTTTCAAAATTTTTATTAATCAGTATCGGATGATGAATAATATCTCCCTCCAAAACTAATGCATCAGTGCCATAACCATACACAACCATTACATTTTACAGCAACGCACAACGTCGCAGTGCAGTCAGGCGAAAACACTTCAAGCCAGGAATACGAAGAGTACAGGTCAATCTACGATGACGACTATGATGAAGATTACATATCAGATCAACAAGAGAACAGCAGAAGCCACGAGGAAGACCCAAGAATTAACGGCAACAGACGTGGCAAATCGAGTGCTGAGCAAGAAGACTACGCTTACTCAAGTGAAGCAAGTAACGAAGCTGAGGAATATCCGAGTACCATACCTCCAACCATCGAGTTTGACCCGGAACAAACAAGCAACACTCCTGATCTTCAACCTACGACTATGTCTACAACCATTCCTTATCAAACTACACTACACAATCTTCCTCAAGAGAGCAAAGGTGTCCTCGACTTCATCAACCAACTGTCACAAGACCTAAAGAACAGAATCACAACAACTCCAATCGCTACAACCGCTGCTCCAATAGAAACGACAACTATGGGTTACACGATTTTACCAGACTACGTTGATGACAACTACGAACCGCAAGTCTACCAAGAGCAAACAACTCTTAAGGCGAAACAAGAAGAGAAGAAAAAGGATAACAGAAAACTCGTTGAGTCTAAGACGGAAGCGAGCAAAACTGACGAACCACAAACAACACCGTCAACGAGTACAACTCCAATTCCAACCAGAACAACGCCAGTACTCTTCAAACCTCCCATTATGAGGAAAAACTACAATAACCTTCAACTGACGACTTCTCCAAACCCTGTCTTCATCAAACCAAGATTTTCCTTGTTGAACCCCAAGCCATCCAAACCACGGAAATCGTACAATGAATTGGCAGCCAAACCTGTCATCAGGAAATCTTCTTTAAACAGAATCAACTCTACTACGGCTGCCACAAATACAAGTGAACGTAATGATCATACGGAACCAAGCACTACTTCTGCCGCGGTTTTTACAAGTTCCAGTCCGGTCATGAGAAATGTTACTGAAGACTCTGGGAAAATACTCGCGAATGACGAAAGTCTAGCAGTTGCAAGTCGGTCCAATGCCATAATGCAGGAAGAGCATGTGCAAGTCACGGAGCCTAGTGCTCAATTGAGTTCGTTGATGACTACGATCGCGACGGAAACAGGATCAATGCATGTGCAAACAACCACTGGAAATTACAAGGTGATTATTTATTGATATGGATGGAACCCTGTGAATAGGGATGGGAAAAATAGCAGTAATTACTGATATGTTTGTTAGTCACTGACAATTTTGGCTCTTCGCGTTTTTACAAGGTTTATTGATTAATTTTCAGGTTGAAACAACACCCAGTACCAGCGAAAATTCAACGAGGTCGACGAGAAGAGGGGATCGACCGAAACTGATGTCCATTCAACATATCGACAGAAAGGCAACAGGAAATAAAAATTTGCCAGGTTTCAATTGTCTGGAAAAGCAGTTGTATGAGTTTTACAGTGATTCCAGAGACTGTCGACTTTTCCATTATTGCTCGCCGGGTTTCACGTCCAGGCAAGTTTTGGATTTTCGTTTCGTTTGCGAAGAAGGTACAATTTTTGACGAAATCGATCGCAGTTGTCAGCTCAACGGACGAAACACGAATTGCACGAAGAGAGCGTGATCTGCATTTCAGTAGTGAGTAGAGATCATGACAATTGAGGAATTTCCTATCTTTATTTCTCGGCAAAATGACAATTGGACAAATGGAAATCGTATCCGATCGAAAATTTTTGCTGGATATACTTGCTATGGCACCCATTGATTGTACAGGCAATGAAAATTGCGAGTTTACAGCCATGTTCTCGATGAACTCCATTCGTCATTATTGTATAAATGTAGCATTCGACGTTTCGTTTCCTACAACTTGGAATGTATATTTTCATAGGAATATAATAATAGTATGACTGATTATTTCTATTATAAGCTGCATATTCAGGAGAAACAGGTGTGTTGCAATTTAAAAAGTCAGAGTATGACCAGTCGATTTAAAAAGAACCAACTCACGAATTTTCATTCAACATTGCAGTACGTGGCCATACTCTGGATAGAAGTACTCCAAGTTGTACAATCATCCTGTTTTTCCGTAAGTGTATACCTGAGATGCAAAAAAAATGTCGGAAAAAATCCCAGGTTTTTGGAAAGTTCTTAATCATTTCTATTATTTTCGAAAACACAAGGAATCAATAAATAGTGCATTATGCATCTGAGAAGCTCCAAAAACCTGGAATTTTCGCAGCACTTTTCTTGCATCTCTGCATATCGTCACACTTGCGACGATGAATGAAAATGTCTGAAATGGTAAGATTTCATCGTACGTTTGTTCAACAGTCGCAAAACTGCACGATTGCAGTATACTGATTAATTATAGATAGAAAAATGATGAACCTACGTTAGGTGGCAAAATGTTGTCATGGTTATAAGTTATAATGTTATACATAATATAATATTATGCGAATCGTGTAAAAAAGTAGCAGCTCACTGTATTTATTTGTTACATAGATTTTGGCATGTTTATGACGAGGCCATGGGAAAAGACAGAAATGTTCGAATTAATGCCAGATTCTGTTTTGTTTTCTCCGTCTATCGTCAAAAAAGACGTAAGCTTGTCCTTGTCTAATACGGATTTTTCCGTATAATCTGGCAGCCCTGATTGACAGTTGTCAAAATTTGTCAAATGACGATAAAACAAAAAATTAGAGATTGTCTTGTGACAAATTCCTGTCAAGAAATTGACGAACGCTAAAAACTGAAGAAATAAAAAAAATTGACAAACGTTAGCTAATGAATTCCTGTCAAAAATTAAAGAACATTAAAAAAAAGATAAACTATAAAAATTGACGATCTTAAATTGAAAAATCCCTGTCAAAAAATTGAAAATCGCTAAAGGTTGACAAACGTCAGAGATAATCCCGTTGCCGACCATTTTCCCAAATCCCTTTTCCCGAACAGCCTTTTTCCCGAACGGTCAATTTCCCGAAAGGTCTTTTTTCGAATGGCCATTTTACTGAAAAACCATTTTCCCGAACGGTATTTTTCCCGAATACGTTTTTCTGAAGGGTTTTTTATTTACCCGAACGGGATATTTTCCTATCAGCCTAATGTCTAGAAATGCCATGGTTACGCATTTACGATTTTTAAATTTGAAAACTGTAATAAAAACTTTTAATTAAAAAATAAAGTTTTAGGATTGTATTTATAAATTATTATAAAATAAATTTTTAAATTAAAATTTTTTATTTTGAAATAAAATGAAATTTACAATTTTCAAGTTTAAAACTTTTACCACCATGACTCTTTTTATTGAAGACTCTTCTTATGAAATTTATAAATGTATAAATTGAAATAAAAGTGAAATTCCAACGGAAATTCGGAAATTAATACATTCGGGAAAATTGTCGTTCGGGGAAATGACCGTTCGGGAACTTTGATTCGGGAAAATGACCGGGAATCAGATAATTCTTTATTAAAAACTCCATTTTTATAAATCGATTTCATAAAATCTTTATAAAAATAGTTATATAAAATATTTTATTTTTCTAAAACAAAGTTTATATAGTTTCGTACTTGATAAACAATTTTATAAATTTTTATGAAAATAAAATTTTTAATAAACCTGTTTTCATACAAATCGATATTTTTTATAAAACAGACATTTTTTAAAAAAGTTTTTATAAAATCAGTCTTAAAACAACAGACCTTTTTTATAAAGATTTTTATAAAAATCACAGTTACTAGAGTTTCGAAGATTAACAATCGTCAACAGGTGAATTCCCTTCAATAATTAAGGAACGTTAAAAAATGACGAACAACAAAAATTAAAGATTGCCAACTGACAAATTCCTGTCAAAAAATTAACGATCACTAAAAATTGACCAACTAAAAACTTATCAAACTATAAATTTCTGTCAAAAATTAAAGAACATTAAAAATTGACAATCGCCAAAAGTTGACGATCTTTTATGGATTTTTTCCCATGGGTGGCCACTCCGCGAAACCTGTCAGAACATGATACATATATGTGTAGTGTTATTATCCTCATTGTTATTAACAAACATCATTAGTCATCCACGTCATTATTATCGATCAAGAGCTCAATGGTCACACGTGGTTTTTCCATAAAATTTATGCATGACGTTTGCTTGCATACTATAATATACAGCTACTAGTTGCGTGGAAGCATTATTTCCGTCTTTTAAAAACTAGAAACGACAAACAATGCCGCATTATAACATCCGTATAATTCAAGTCAGCTGCACTGTTGGATTGATTTATCGGGTCCGAGTACGCGAGAGGATAATAATTTGCTCAATCGTCGATGGGCGAAAGTTAATTGATAATGAAATCAATGAATGTACGCGAACGAACTACATTGACTATTTGAAAAGTTGCGATGTCAATCGTTATAATGAATATGCTTTTGAGTGTATGCGCAGCGCGTGTCGCGTGCAAAATGTAGGCAATTTGTTTTGCTGCGTAAGCCAAATCAGTTGGAATACTCATGTACATCGATCGACTGTTTTGGGAAGTTTAAATCTCGGAACTTGGAGAACTGTTCCAAACTGGTACGCGTTCTCTCGAATGTAATCAATTTCGAGCAATTTGGGAGAAATTTGGGCGCTAAGCAAAAGTTGATTCTGCGATGTGGACTGAGTCCATGTGCGTTGTCCGAAACAAATCATTGAAATTGAAAAAAAAAGTTTTTTCTTATTAAACAGAATCTTAAAACTGCTTGAATCGCAATTATTTTCACTCTAATCCAACAATGTAGTCACCGAGGTCACGGTTTTGCATAACATTCGCATCTCGCAATCAAATGAACTGCAAAGATGCGCAGTTGAAAAGTGTAGTGATCTCTGACTGATCGAGTTTCATAGAGCAAATCTCATTTTACGTGACGTAATTTTTTATTGACGATGATATATCGTTTAGAAATTTGCACATCGATCACGAAATGTCCAATAAATTTTGTCTACTCTCTGTATTTGGTGAAGTACTTTTTCGTTTGTTATTTTTGTTAATTGCAACATCATTGCTGAGTGAAAATGGCATTGCAGCAGTCAAGTACAAACCTCCAAAAGCCACTGTGTTGCCATTGTACCCAAAAGGATTGAGAATTTCAATTCCAGGTGAGTTTATTTTTACTGAAGTGCTTTTACCATAACTAGAAATTTAGATTAAAAACTCGTATAATATTTAATATCTTTTTTTGTGTTTACTAGGGATTTTTAAATGAAATTCTCTTCGTTTTCAGTATAAACATGTTTTTTCAGACGAATCAGGGATATCTTTAGTTGCTTTCCATGTAAAAATAAACGAGAATTTCCAAGGTTTGGAATCAGGAAGTATAGCCAGAGATGTAACAAGTCCTCGTGACGGTTTTTGGACGTACCAGGACCACACAACTGAACTTACCCTTGATAATGATATTATCTATTACTGGATCCACGTCATTTACAAAGGTCTCGGTTACAATTTAGTCGATCAAGAACACGCAGTAAATGGTGAGTCTGTATATTGACTTTCCAACTATATTTATATAACTGAATAAAGCACATTTTTGATGTATTTTCAAATTAAAATATAAATTGTTTATTGCAAATAAAACTATTGTATTTATCTTTCATAACAAATAATCGCCTATTTCTTTTGGCAGAGTACTTTAACACAGATGGAACTTCAGCTACCACACAATCGCAAGAAAAGAAGGAAAATTCAGGTTCCAATCGACACTGTGATTCGTCTGAAACTTGTGTCTACGACAAAAAAGGAGAAAAACTTGCTGAAACTTGTGCGGGTGAATTGATATTCCACGATGATTTTCCTGGCCATCATCTGAATTCATCGCAGTGGAGAGTTATTGAGCAATTTTCTGATGCACCAGTAAGTTTTTTGCACGGTTAAATTGACTTGAATGTTACACATATTTCAAGGCCATGTTTCTCAACAGGATTATGAATTCGTCGTCTATCGAAACAGTCCAGAAAACATAAAGATTGAGAGAGGCAAATTATTTTTGATTCCGTCTCTGGCTGAAAATGTTTCAGACTTGTCTACTTTGCAGGAAAGACTTTTGGATGGGTATGAGATTTATTTTTAAAAAGTATAAAAAAGTGGTAATAGCAAGCAATTGATTAAATAAACTAAATGTAATTATTATTATGTATAGACATAACAAATCATAAAAAAAAGTGAAAATTATCGACTTACACCAAAGTTTCACGTAAGTGCTCAAAGTTGAAAAAATGAAGAATTATTAATTTTAGTATAACTTAAGAATAACGAACCTGGCTTCCAAAATATTTTTTCCAAAACACAATTCTAATGATGTATCATTTTTTGGAAAGAGAAATGAGGAAGAAAAATATTTTTCATGTTTCGGCGCTAACATCGTGATTTTTACCGCCTGTGCGTAACGCCAAATCACGATTTTAGAGCATTTAACATGAAAAATTATTTAAAAATTGTTTTAAGAGTGATTTATGAAGAAAAATTGAAATCTATAAAAATACTAAAAATTTGAATTACATTTTATCTTCTTATACGATGTATACATCGTCGAATTCTAGAGATCTACATAGAAATTTATTTTCTTTTTTTTATTTATAAATTTATAACAACGTTTATTCTATCTTATACAATTGTAAGGATTTGATGAACATTACACAGTCTCTGTTATACTAAATGAAATAAGAGTAAAAAAAATGTAGAAATATACAAATATATTCAACTTTTTCCTCAATTTTACGTAATTATTTAAATGCTTGAAATTTCAAGTTTTTTGTTCTTGAATTTTTCATCACTTCGAAAATATCTCTGCTTTTATCGAAATTTTCGAAGCAATTAAACAAACTATGCAGGATATAATTTTTTTTGATTGTTGAAAAATCAATGAATATCACAAAATTTTTGTAGTTTTACGTATTTTACGTTTTCTACTTTTCACTTAAATGTATACGAACATTATTTCCTGAAATCCAAAAGATATCTTAAATTTTTTAGACCTATATATATAAAATCCTTCAAATTTCAAATTATTCGTAAATTTCAAAATTTTTCAAAAAAAAAAAAAATAATAATAAATAAATAAATAAATAACACAATTCTTGTAGTATTTTACCTATTGTCCGAAATGTTCTTGTTCCTACGAAATTTATTACCATTTTCTGAAATATAACAAATTTTTCGAATGTTTCAGAATAGTTTAAAACGCTTACTGTTTAAAATTGTATTCAATTATTCCAAATTTCCAAACTTTCTTACTTTTTATTGAAACGTGAAAAAGAAACATTTTTTAATTTGATAAAATTAAAAGAATATCAAACTGTATTTATGGGGTTAAGGGGGTCACCCTATCCAGAACCAAAAAAAAGATACTTTTTCCTAATTTTTTTCTTGAGCAGAAAATAAAAACGCAGAACAACGATTTTTTGTATATTTTTAGTTACACATTTAAACTTTGAAAAACAATTTTCTTTATTTAAAAACAACGGGAAATTTCGGAGTAATCGAAGTTTTCTCGAAACCTTATTTTTTCAAAATTGCGTGCACGATTAAAAAAGAACCATTTAAGCTATAACTGTAAACTTTTTTTCCATTTTTAGATAGTTAAAATGCGCATATAGTGAACCTCTAATTTACATAATACAACACTTATTTTCAATGTGTATAACGCATTTTAAACAAAAAAAAAGAGCGAAAAATTCGATTTTTTTGAAAAGTGACTCAAAAAATCAATGAAAAAAATTTTTTTTTCCAATTTTATAGGTTCACTATAAGCGCATGACTCTTCTGATTAAAAAAGTATATTATAAGTGTGTTTCAAATGAAAACTTTGGATAATATCGTGCACCCAAAATTCACTTGTCCGTGAAGAGACGCTGCGCGAGATGTTCGATTACTCCGAAATTTTTCTTTGTTTTCAAACAAAAAGAAAATTGTTTTTAAAAGTTTAGATGTGTAACTAAAAATATACGAAAAATCGTTGTCCTACGTTTTTATTTTCTGCTTCAAAAAAAATTAGGAAAAAATACCTTTTTTCTTGGTTCTGGATAAGGAGACCCCCTTAAATATTATGTATTTATTTATTTTTAAGGTTGAAAAAGTTGCTTATTTTGACGTTATTCTTGTAGTGTAATATAATTATGCGATAAGGACGTTTGTGATAATACAGATGTACTGGAAAAGCAGGCACAAAAGAGTGTCAACGAACCTCGAGAGGCTCAGACATTCTGCCACCAATCAACTCTGCTAGAATAGATACCAACAACTTGTTTAGTTTCACTTATGGACGTATCGAGGTTCGAGCGAAACTTCCTCTGGGAGACTGGATTTATCCATGTAAATTAATATTTCTTATTTATCAATCTAAAGACCCGAGTACATTCTTATTCGAGAAACTTGTTATCCTATATTTATTCCAACTGCAGTCAAGTTCAAATCAAATCCTAAAATTCAATATTTCCAACGTTTCAACTTTCTTTAAATTATTACTTGATATAATTTAACTCACAGAATTTCATTCAAAGAATTTTCATTATCAAGATTTCGTTGTAACCATGTTTCATTTTCATTTGATTTAGTGCTGACTTTGGAACCGATACCAAGACTCGACAAATATGAAAGAAACTTGGAGGAATCTGTGAATACTGGCTCTGTTCAACTTTTCATAGCATTCGCCGCCGGAAACCGCGTGTTACGTTCCTCCAACGGTCATGATTTCAGCAATCACGTAATTTGGGCTGGTCCCGTCAAACGAAGCGACAGCGACTCCGACGAAGACGATTGCATTTTGAACGAAAAACGAATCAGTAGGCATTCCAGTGACTTGTGGTCAGATGAGTTCCACGTTTTCGAGTTGGAATGGAAACCTCATAAAATTGTTTTCTCAGTCGATAATGTACAATACGGCGAGCAAAATGTTGACATACCACAGGATCAAAAGGTAAATTTTGTTTTTAAAGTACTTTTTCAACGTTCTTCAAATTTTCTTCTTTGTTCAAGTACATTCTGCACATCGGAGTCGGCGTGGGAGGGCACAAAAAATTCCCAGACATGATAACGAGCGATGGCTACCATAAACCTTGGAGAAACGTGGGTGCAAGGGCGCTTTTTGATTTCAGCAACGCGAGTAATTTATGGAAAAAAAGCTGGAAACAGGAGTCAACCACGCTCCAAGTTGACTACGTTAAAGTTTACGCTTTGTAGAGTGGGAAAGTATAGGAAAAAATAATTCATCACAAGGTTGTTGCTTTGATAAGTTTAATAAAAATTATTTCAACACAACGTCTTATAAAATGGAAGAAAACAATAACAAGATTGATCGGTACGTTACTTTGCCTGGGATTTCTCATGAATAATACGTTCGACACGATAGACTTTCCAGCAGACCAAATAATCCCTTGTCAGTCTGAACAAAGTGTCCAAATTGGTCAATATCATCAAAGATGTAGATAATACTTGGTACCATTCCACGATATTCATGATCATCGCGAACTGCACTGTTATCAGAGCGAATTGAACGCCTAGCAGTAGACCCATAAATGACGTTGGGTTGTTGAACAAAACCTGTAAATCGAAACAAATCGCTATTTTCTGAGAATTTAAAGGATAATTTTAAAAAAAAGTATCTTCTTACATGAAATCTGTAGTGATTCGAGTTCCCTGGCTCAGCAGCTGTACAAAGACCTTGAGAGCAGTACAAGGTATCATTGTGTTTCACTATAGACCCATTTGGCCACAAAACTGAATCGTTCCAAAATGATACTGTTTGGCTACTGTTGTTGCTTGATACCTTGAACCATCTTCCCAAGTGAAGGGCAGTTTTGTGCAAGGCATCGCAATATCTGCATTGATATTGATGGTTTATGAAAATTCTTTTTATTTAATGCCACGCTGCTTGTGGTTTATTTGACAATATCAGGTAATATTACTTCTTCCTTTTGACAAAAATGTTTTTTTCAATTCAAGGAATGGTATTTAGATTGTTTTGTAGGTTTTGGTGTGAAGGACTAATTTGTTGTCAGTGGCAGCGGTGAGAATTCTTTTATAAGATAGAGAGCTGTAGGAAAATCTTTCTTAAAAATAGAATTATGGTAGAGGTTTTATAAAGTGAAACTTCTTATGTATTCTCCCCGAGGCTTAGCAACCAGAGGCTAACCAGCTTAGCAAACCTACTCAATACTTAAAAATGATACTATGGTAGAACATAAGAAGTTTTACTTTGTGAAATCACAAATATATCAGTAATATTGTGACTATCACTGGAAATAGACATGGCATATAAGAATAAATACCTCTCTTTAAACAAATTTGGACGTTGGAATAATAAAAGGAAGAAATAATATTGACCGGCATTGTCGAATAAATTGAACGTGAATTGAATAAATTGGGTGAATTGAATTTGGTGAATTTGGTGAATTGGGTGAATTGAATGCAATTGAAGTGGATGCCATTCAATTGGATGCAATTGTCGAATAAATCTTCACCAACTGAATATCGACAATTTCGAATAAAAGTGCATCATTATCACGAGGCACATTAAGAACTCACCGAAGAGGATAGAGCTGAGTGAAATGAGCATTCAGTCGGGCTACCCAGAAAAGGGCCACGTGCTGGAGTATCCAGGGCACGTTGTAATGTAAGTTGGGGGCGGCAAAAATGACGGGTGCTATTCCGCAAAAATAGGCTGAAGATGAGGACGAGAACAGAGCTTGCTTGAGCTTGCTATTGAAATCTTGTCGCAGGCTGGACACTTGAGAACGAATGACAGCTGCGTTTGAAGAGCAGTTGTGGAATGGCTTGTCTGACACTGTAGGTAATAGAAGATAACCATGGTTTTAGGAATTTTTTGATGCAACTGAAGTGGATGCAATTGAATGGGGTGCAACTGAAGTGGATGCAATTGAAGTAGATGCAATTGAAGTGGATGCAATTCAATTGACTGCAATTGAATGAGCTGCAATTGAAGTGGATGCAATTCAATTGGATGCAATTGAATGAGATGAAATTGAAGTGGATGCAATTCAATTGGACTCAATTGAAGTGGGTGCAATTCAATTGGATGAAATTGAAGTGGATGCGATGAAATTGGATGCCATTGAATTGGATGCAATTTAATTGGATGGAATTCAATTGGATGCAATTGATTACCTGACAGAAATTTTGTTTTACGGTCATCTCTCGTTCCGGATGATTGCGCAGTGGAAGTATGAAAAAGCGATCGAACGTTTATTCCAAACATGAGGAAGTACACAGAGACACTTCTAAGAATGTAAAATTTTTGCATGAGTGTCATGGAAGGTTACTAAATCTTAATCAGTAGGATGATTGAGTTGAGATAGTTACGGGTAGCAGAGGTAGAAAAGTTTCATTGAACTGTGTCGCTCGCTCATGTAATACAGGCACCAGGATATCACTCCAAGTATTGAGGAAACGAGAGCGAATCTTGGAACATGGAAATAGAGAAGTTGGTCATTATTTTATGAGTTTTTTTGAGGAATTGTGATATTGGGTATAGATATTAACCTCATTGTTTTGTGAGCCATGGATAAGTAGGAAAATGATGTCGTTAAATATATCAGTCTTTGAAGCAATGCGTGGATAAATCTCGTTGAGATGACGACCAAAATAAGAACCAAAGTGTATGGATCTATGAGATAAAAGTTCTGAAAATTCAAGGCAGAAACAAGTGACAATGTTGTGAAACATTTTTTAAATTTTAGATGATTGGCAATATGCACAAACAAGCATACAATGATTTTAAAGGTGATGTGTTTTTTTTATGTCTTCGTAACTGAGTTTATTATCCCGTGCTTAAAAAACATGAAAATTCTATGACTCTCTTCCAGAGTATTCTAAATAATTTTATTTACAATGTTTATTTTTATCAACATGAATTGAAATTCTACATACAATGGACATTGAATGATATTTTTAATAGGATCACTGTGATTCTTAATTAATAAATTTTGAAGTTCGAATTTTAATTAATAAAAAACTATACATTTATTAAAACTTCAAAAAAATAATTTGCGGAATTATTTTAACCCAATGGTTAATAAAAAAAAATATATCATAGTTTTCTGAAATTCGATGCTCTTAGAATCAAAGGGTTTTACAATTTTTTGATATTCTCACAGATTTTTAAGTAAATGATTCCAAGACCAATTTTTTCAAAAAATCTATTCTGAACATTTTTCTGCCTACGCCACTGCTTCCGACACACAAAATTTTATCAGAAATTTCTAAAACTACAGCATAGTGAGCAACTTTGGAAAAAATAATGAATCATGGATTTAGCGTGTAAACAAATTACTTAAAATTAAGATTTAAAAAAAAATTAATGTAATTCTATTGAAAAAAATCTGTAGAGTGTATAATAAAAATATGAGAAATCTATAAAACTACTGAAAAATACTTTAAAATTGTATAAGTAAAAAAAATATTATTTTCAGAAATTATTGAAATGCTTAAAAAATATATTTCTTTTGAGATATTTTTTTTTTCATCAGCGATCTGATTTTGGTAATAAGATTTATCAATTTTTTTTTATTTAATTTTACAATTAGGATAAAGAAAAAAGTTATTATAATTCTATTAAAAAAAATTTGTGGAGTGAATGATAAAAATGGGAAATCTATAAAACTACTAAAAATACTATAAAATTTTGTACGTAAAATGAAATGCGTAAATTTCAGAAATTCCTGAAATATTTAAAAAAATTTTGTCTTTTCATATATTATAAATTTTTTTCTTCGACGATCTGGTTTTGACAATAAGATTAATCAATGTAATGAATTTCAGAGTTTGAAAATTATAAAAACTTTGTAGTCCAGAGTGTAACATTTTTCATAAATGTATTAAATATAATGAAAAAAACTCTTTTTTGAATTTCGTTGTTTCCTAATACTTCAGTATTTTTCATATTTTCTCATTATATATATCTACAATTAAAACAGTTGTCAGATATTAAGAATTTTTGCATATCTTTCTGAAATTCGATGCTCTAGAAAAATAAGTGTTCTGAAAATTTATCGATTTTTCAGAGACTGACATCAATACAGATTTTTTCAAAAAACTCCTCCCAAAAATTTCTTCTACTCAAACCTGTGATTTACAATATTTAATTTATCATTCTTTTCCACTTCATTTCATAAATAAATGATGTACACAAAGTTTACAACATTGAAAAATCACACAGGAATTTTTTTTCTGAGATTTTCCATCAATCATTTAAAAGTTAAGAATAGAAAATTTAGCGAAGCTCCTAAAAATTGTTGACAAAAAAATTCATTAAATCATCGACAATAAAATTCTTCGTTTTAAAAAGAGGTCAAACTTTCAAGATTCTTGTAATATAAACTTTTCTTATAAATTTTTATTTCCTGTAGAACTTTTTACAAGCAATTTTTTCATAAAAATTCCAGTTTATTAGATGTGTACAAGACTTTAATATTTCCTTATAAAAAATTTAAAATTTATGAAAATGTTACTGGTTTTTACAGAAAGTTTTTTTCTTATTTAATTTTTTTAAAGTAGACCTTATAATAAACAGAATTTTTATAAGAAATTTCTACTTGTTATAGGAATTTTATCATTTCTTATAAGAATCAAAATCACTAGTGTATAAACATGTTTAAAAAATTCCTTGTTAGGTGCTTCGTCAAATTTGTTTTTTTGAGGTTTTACATTATTTTTGGTAAACCTCCGAAAAAAATTTTCGTGTGATTTGTCAACATTGTGAACTTTATGAACATAAATAAATAAAATATATTATATATTAAATTAAATATTATATAATATATAATAAATAAATTAAATATTCTATGTTAAATATTACAGATATAAGAAAAAATTACCATTGTATACCCATTGTGCGACTGAGGCAGCCACCATATACTCCTATACAAATGGAGAAGCTGCAAAGAAAGGGCAATTATGGAAAGTAGAAGTGAAAGAGCCTCGAAGCTCAGTTCATCCTGGACAGGAATCGTCGGAATCGGAACATGTTTCGGCGTCATCATCGTTTGTGATCCAGAAATACTCGAGTTACTTGAAGCTTGATTCGTCAATTTTTTATCCTCTGTTATTGATATTGTTCCTCCACTCGAGGAAATCTGCTGTTGCATAGTCGAGTTCGCTACCGCATTACTCGATAAAGAGGATAACGAATTCGCAGCTGCATTACTACTTTTTCCACCAGGAAAACGTCGTCCCGAAGGCATTTTTTCTTTTTTGCATCCTTCCGAAAAATTTTTTTCTCGTTTTGAACACATTTTCAGTCATCAAAAAGCCTTTTTAAACAGAGCTGTACTCACTATTATTCTATGACAGTGCGTGTATTACGTATTTTCCGTATCGCTGATTATATTTATCAATTTTATGGCTAAGTTTTCATTTGTTTTCCATTTCAATTCAGCAAAATGACTAGTTTTTCACATCAATCTCGAAATGTAAACACTCAAATGTCAATAAACAACACGGCGGCCATTTTGAATTTCACTCAGCTGATCCAAAACTCATCAAATATAAAAACAAGAAACTATAATTTTAAAAATGATGATTATTCTTAAAATGAATATATTTTTTATAATTTTTTGCTAGATGGTACCAATTTTGAAATGAAAAAGCGTAAAATAAAAATATACTCTCCCTCTCTCTCATTCATCTATTGCCAGACACCGATCTGACGTTGATCTGATAAGTCACGCTTTGACCGTTAAAAACCGTTAGAACTTGAAAAAAAAAAACAAAAACAAGTCAGCTGTCACTGTCGTTCGCGGCCGCCGGGATATACAATTACGGTTAGTATTTTTTGGTAATTTTTGTCGTGCAAGTGCTGAAAAGTAAAAAATGCCGTCCGACGTGAGAAGCATTTCGTTTATTTTCCATCGTAACGAGTCGAAAGGAAATAGCAACAGCCGAAATTGGCCGCGACGCTGCAGGTTGCAGGATCGCTTCGAATCCGAGCAACAACAGCAAATGTCTCCTTCCTGCTCGTCGTCCTCGAAGAAAAGAAGTAAATCGTCGGAAAACAAGCAGCGCAACAACGTGGCTCTCGATTCGAGAAAGTTGATGAGGAACGGCGCGGAAAAAGTCACGAAAACACTGTCGACGGTGAAAGTGAATTTTGATAATTTGTCACAGGTACTGTTAAAACAGAAATTTTCGTATGACATTTTTACCGGAATTTCTGGGAGTTTTTATCGAAATTCGAAAGATGTTTTTTTTTAGTTTTTGCAATTTCAATGCCATTATTTTTGATAGTTACTGAAATTAAAATGTGCCTGAAGTTCCAAATGTTTAAAAATGAACGATAACAAAAAAAAATTGTTTCCATTATTAACCATAGTTAAATCAATGATTCATTATTTATTGATATTTAACAAATATTATACAACGTTACAATTTTTCACTTTCGCTTTAAGTGGAAATAGAAAAACCAATTTTTAATCATTTTCGTTTATTTCTTCAACGTTTGGAACTTCAAGCATATAAATTATAAAAAAGTTGCATTATGTATGAAGATATTATGGAAATTATAGCATAATGATTAGAATTTGGAAATTTAAAAAATGATCTTAGCTGTAATATTCTGGAATTCAGAAGTAATTTTGACACTTCAAAAGTCTCGATTAAATTTATATTCTGGTGTTTAAAACTTTGCAGATTAATTACAGTTATAATATATGATGAGGATAAAAAATTTCCAAGTTTACATCTAAGTTTTCAAAAAATTCTGATCTTGTGTTCATGTGAGCTCTTGAATTTCGATAATTGAAATACCAAATTTGTAATTAATGTAGGAAATTTATTATTGAATTTGCCAATTTAAAATCGTCAAACATAAAAGTTTTGCTTTTAAAATTTGTTTCAATTATCCAAAAAACAATAAATAAAAAATAACATTTGAAAAAAAAATATATGAAATAATATATATAATAAATAATAGTAAATAAATCGTTATGATGAATAATATCAAATATAATAAATAAAAATAATTAATTATCAAGTTATATACAAAATTATTAATTATAAAGTACTGTTTTTATCTGTCAAATTTCGTTATCCATCATGCCCGCTGTGCTGATCCATGCCGTGCGTGCAGTTGGTGCAGTTATACGTCTTTTTTTTTTTGACGTTCGATATGTATCGAGAGGTACGGGAGAGAACCGATAATATGTTTCTTCGAATTTCAAACGCATATACCAAATTTCGA